>CM029367.1:23875652-23985902 GCA_017165825.1 Hepsetus odoe | reverse complement strand
AGAGAGAGAGAGAGACACAGACAGAAAGAGAGACTGTGTAGGTGTATTAGAGAGAGAGAGAGAGAGAGAGAGAGAGAGACACAGACAGAAAGAGAGACTGTGTAGGTGTATTAGAGAGAGAGAGAGAGAGAGAGAGAGAGAGAGAGAGAGAGACAGAGAGAGACACACAGACAGAAAGAGAGACTGTGTAGGTGTATGAGAGAGAGAGAGAGAGAGAGAGAGAGAGAGACAGTAAGAGAGAGAGAGACAGTAAGAGAGACTGTGTAGATGTATTAGAGAGAGACAGAGAGAGAGAGAGAGAGAGAGAGAGAGAGAGAGAAAGAGAGACTGTGTAGATGTATTAGAGAGAGACAGAGAGAGAGAGAGAGAGAGAGAGAGAGAGAGAGAAAGAGAGACTGTGTAGGTGTATGAGAGAGAGAGAGAGAGAGAGTGAGAGAGAGAGTGGATTTTTTGTGTGTGTGAGAGTGAGTGCTTTAGTTCCTGTGGCAATTATTGCTCTTTAGTAAGAGTACTGCAGATTTATGGGCTGCAAGAGGGATATAGTAACTCAACAATTATTGCGGATTCTGGAATTAAACCGACAATTTGTAATGTTAATCGCCTTAGTGCTGCCCCCATCGGGAGCTGAATAATCAGAGTGGGCCCAGGCCCAGAGGAAATCAATTTACAGCCTCTATCCTCGGCCAGTCCAGACCATCTCTCTTTTTGTCTCTCTCTTTCTTTTTCTTGCTCTCACTCTCTCATTTTCTCTGACTCTCTTTTTCTCTCTTGCTTTTTATCTTCCTCCTTCTTCCTCTCATGCCGCATCACTTTCTCTGCCTAGCGTCTTTATTTTTGTCTCCCTTTTGTTGCTCCCTTATTTTCTTGCTTGATTTTCTCTCGCCCACTCTCGCTACTTTCTTCTTTTTATGGTTAAGTCTTCTCTTCACCCTCACCCTTTTTTTCCCACTATTCTTTCTTTCCCCCTGTTGCTCACTTTTTTCTTCTTTGTCTTCTCTCTCTCTCTCTCTCTCTCTCTCTCCCTTCCTGTCCTTTCCCCATCTTCCTCTCTCCTTACCTGTCCTGTTTCCTGCTTGCCCGCGTCCTTTCTGGTAAAGCCTGGAATTGATTTCATTTCCTATGGAGTGGAACCATTTAGCACAGATTGAGAATGGCGTCCTGCTGCTGCTGCTGCCGCTGCTGCTGGTGCTGCTGGTGCTGCTGCTGCCGCTGCATTAAGGGTTACAATTTAGCAGGGTTGGTGTATTGAGAAAATGTGCCCTCTGGCAGTCTCTGTTCTTCTACAAAATTGGTACAGACTGAAAACGGTGGATATTCTGGATTTCAGAGCACAGTACAGTTTGAAGAAATTCATATACCTAATCACACTTCTTCTTTCTTCTTTTTAAATGTACTTTTTGTCTGTATCTCAGAAGCACACATGGCTCAGTAAGTCTTTAATCATAAAACATTACAATTAAAATCCACTTAATGAAGATTAGATAGGAAAATCAAGAATGTTTTTATTATGAATTCCTTAGTAATGTCAGTGGAACATCTTTTTTTTATTTGGTTTCTGAGCAGATTCTAGCCCTTTAGTGAACGCATTTCACTGGAGTTCAAGGTAAGACAAGGCAAGTTTTAGTTAGTTTTTTTTTTTTTTTTTTTTTTAATATACCACATGTAAATAGAAAAAAGTTAAAGTACATTAAATGAATTAATAATAATCCTTTATTTATAATCCCACGAATGGGAAATTCGCTCTCTGCATTTCACCCATACACACATGTGCAGCAGTGGGCTGCTATTGAAAGCGCCCGGGGAGCAGTGATGGGGACGGCACCTTGCTCAAGGGTACCTCAGGGCAACCTACTGGGAAGGGGTTCGAACCCCTGATCCTCCGATCATGTGGCTGACGCCCTAACCACTAGGCCACCGCTGCCCATACACTATAAAAACACTATAAAAATGAACAGCACTATAATTTAACCACCACTAAACTGATTAAGTTTGGAATTAGAATTGATTTTCGAATTTTCGAATTGAAAGGATTTTCACATTTACTCACGTACCAATGTCTTTATGAAATGTTACATACTTTACTGACCATTCTTGGCATGTTTGCACAATTTTGCATTCCATTATTTTGCACTTTGCCCTTTTTATGAATGGTATGGTCCTAAATAAAGTATTTGCCATAACACTCATTCAGTAGCGTAATACTCAGATACAATGCTGTCTCCGCTCTGTGTCGGGTGAATGTCCTCCGTTGTGTTGTGTTATATTGAAGTCTGTTGCACTACATGCTTCACTGTCTGTGCTTGTGTGGTCTTATGTTGTCTTATAAGGAAGGCCAGGGTTCTGGAGGAAGGTTGTTTTCTTTCGCTGTTTGCAGTGTATATGGTTGAAAGGACAATAAAAATCTATTTGATACGGCTTGAATGCTAATTTTTTTCAACGATGTATAGATTGTTGGATTGACCTTTGCTGATGACATAAAATGAAACAGAAAAAAATAATAAAGTGCCAGAAAGATGCAGAAACAGTCTTTCAGTAAACATTTCATATCTCCTTTTTTCAGGGAATTCTCCTGTACTCGGACTTCCAGGAATCAACCTTTGATATAAGCAAGCTTCCAAGTCGGCGATTTGAGGCCATGGACCACTTTCAGAAATGCTTCCTGATTCTGAAGCTGAGGACCAGCCTAGTGCAGGATCAGCAGGCACAGCCAAGCTGTGTGAGAGACTGGAAGGCTGTGCGTGTGGACCTTGTGGCCCCTCCAGCTGACCGCTACGCCTTCTGCCTGCTGGGCTGGTCGGGCTCTACGGTACGAGATAATGGCTGGGGAGGATGGGGAGCTGGGGGATGGGGCAGGTGGTTAGACAAGCCGAACCTTTGAAATTTAGAGCTGTTAGGCAGGGCAGCGGTGAAAGACAGGTATGGGTTGATTTGGGTCACGTCTAGAAGCGTAGAACTCTTGCCCTGTGTCCCTGTGCGGCCTGCTGGGTGGCTCTACCCATCAGCTGTAATTACAACCTCATTCTCTGACCCCTCCCAAGAGAACTACTCCACAATGCCTTGCAGTGCTTGTGGAGCTTTCTGTGAGTTAGAGCACGAGAGAAGGAGAGAGAGAAGATTGACGAGGTTTTGAAACAAGAATTTGATGTGCTGCTTCAAATTTGTTTCATACGCTCCATATCTTAAGTGTTTCTTCTGCAGGACTGGGAAGATTAGAATGGGTTTTATTTAATTTGTCCTCTACTCTTCATTGTTCATTGTTTCCCATTTGAAGAAATGGCTAATTTGTTCCTCCATCCTTTCCTTCATTCATTCTTTTGTTCATTTGTGAACTCCACAGTGTCCCAAGGCTTCCACTTAAAACTTTTTGTTGATAAATAAGGCTAAAATGGCCATGACCTTCAGGAGATTAACATAATGCAAAAAGCATTCGAGTTTAGAGGAGATTAATAGAATGCAATTTAAATAAGTCTGCTGGCCATGATAAGGCTTTCTAAAGAGATTAATGTCAATCCGTGCTCTTAATGCAACATATCAGCAGAGAGCTGCATTTAGATCGTCAGTCCAGATAAGGACCACCCTTGACCAAGGCACTGCAGCTTAAATACATGTTTACTGTTTATTTGTTAATGATAAACAAACAGTAACAGAGTTGGCTTTATGAAAGCGCAGGGTGATTGACAGCTTGTTGACGTAGTTTGCTGGTGAAAGCGCCAAACTCATTTAATTTGCACAATAGCAAGCTCACAATTAGCTATGCTGCCAGTACGTGGATAGCTGGTAATTGCTTATTTCATGAGTGCGTTAGAGTTTCAAGCAGCTGCTAAAAAGGTTTGTTGTAGTGGCTTAGTGTGGCTCTGTCTCCGCAGCAGTTCGAGAGAGACCTGAGGAGATTTGCCAGGTTAGAGCGAGGGATGCTGCTGGACAACCACACCCTGTTCGACAAAGCTACGGTGAGTAGAGAGTAGAACATGACTACATATCGCATGCATACAACATTAAAGTCTTAAGGAAATTATATGTTTAAAGTCTGTCGAGATGTTTAGAGTGTGTTTGTTCAGAAAAGCAATAAGAATAGCAAAAATAAAAGCAACATTAATACACTTAGTTTTTTTTGGCCATGTGTATGTCCAGAGATGCATTCTTCTTTCCACCTTGGATATTATTCTATTCTATTCTATTCTATTCTATTCTATTCTATTCTATTTATTCATTCATTTATTGATGAATTCTTGTTAACCAGTGCTTTAATGTTACATGTTTTCCAAAGCAAAAAAAAAAAACACCTCAAAATTAGGATGCAAGAAAGTTTTTGGTGTAATGCAAGTTACTGTCCCCATCATTTACATCACAGTAGTCACTTATTTAAGGTTCAAAGTCATATACTTAAGGTTCTTATTTTCAGTAATGTTATCTAAAGGAAAGTGAATGGTTATGCAAAAAATCCTGCTGGCAGCTGGTTTTGAAGAGATTATTTATGATATTATTTATGACGGTTTATGGATTGAAGCAATGTGTTAGTCTGCTGATACCAGGACTTACTCCTTATAGTCAAAATCTAGCTCCTGAGGCTAATTGGCAATGTCCATTTGTGTGTGTGAGATTTTTTTTGTGTATAGGTTTGGCATGCTAGCAGTGGCCTAATGTTTAGGGACTAGGCTCTAGGATCAGCAGGTCATGGGTTGGATTCCCAGACGAGTAGGTTGCCCTGAAGTACCCTTGAGCAAGGCACTGTCCCCATGAATGCTGAGTGCTTTGAATAATTGCACCCCGTTTTATGGGTGAAACGCAGAAGATGCATTTGTTGTGTTTCACTGTGCTGTGTTTCACAATGACAATTAGTCACTTTCACTTTTATTTTCAAAACACTTTTATCTTATTTGATCATGGTGGGTAGCCTAAATTTGATTTGTCTTCATTTCATAGCATGTGCTCCTCTAGAACTGAATCCATGACCTTGTCATTGTGAGCACCATGCTCTACCAGCTGAGGCACCAGAACACTAGCTACCTTTGGTGTGTTTGTGTGTTTTCTCTACCAATGAAAACCTACCGATCCTTACAATTAATTCTGCAATATTATATCACACATATGACAAAACCCTCAGCTCAGCGAGAGTTTTCACACATATCTCAGCCTCTCAGGTCTGTGTTTAGGAATGTGAAAAAGTGATTTACCACAGAGCCTCCGATTTCTCAGCAGAAGGATTAGTGGTGCTTATAGGAAAATGCCTCATGTGGGAATACCCAGTTGTGTTGTTCTTCCATGAGGAAGCTTGGTGTCAATGTCAGGCTTTATTTCAATCATCCCTTTACCTCTCATGAGAGCATGTGTGATGATTTATCAGGTGTTGTTTTCTGCCTGAGCAATAGAAGCCCAAAAACACATCAAGCTTCCACTGGGAATGCAAAGTAGTTAATAGTTTATTCAGTAACGTGGACATTTGCATAAATGCGGCTAATTGATATGGGAAACATGGCACTTTCTTAGTTTGTTTGGATGTGTATGTGTATTTATTTATTTATTTGTTTATTTATCAAAACTCAAATGCATCTCAAAATGTATTTCGATGAAACTTGTATGATTAATGTGGATAATGTGAACCTGTAGATTCACATACACACACACTCTAACACAAGAGAGTCACATGAGGCTTTCACTCATTAATGGAAGAAACTCTGCATATTACACATGCGATTGCGTGGAAAATGATTCTAATGACTTACTTAATTGGGTAATTAGCTTAATCGACAGTCTCTCACAATTCGGCTCCAATGCAAATAGTCCTTCATCCCCTCCTCGAATTGCATGTGATTTACTCAATTACATTTAAAAAAAGGCCTAATCAAATTTGTTTTCTCACAGGACTGGAAAGAAATGAAACTCAGTTTAGTAAAGGCATTTACCCTTATAACCCCCAACATTTACATGAAATGACTTCAACACTATTTCTATGTAACACAGCAATCCATCACTGTCGTCACACAATGGCTTCGTATGACAGCTTGGCCTCAGCAACACTGACAGCCAATCAGAACTGACACCTTGGGTGTTTTCTTCCAATGAGCCTGAAATAATATAATGTGTCCTGTCATAGCTGTCACATATGGTGGCAATCTTATCAACGGACGCCTCATCATTTTATGACTGAAATCCAGGAAGACTGATGAAGGCAGCCCAAAGCATTGGTTATTCCCTTTCTCTCTCAGATGCCCTCTGTCTCATTCTTGCCTACTCTTGCTGTTCACTGGCAAGTGCCAGTTTTAACATTATCTTCTTGTTAACATCCAGAAGTAAAAAAATGCTTTATGCTCAATGCTTTACTCTGATCACATTTAGAAAATATTTCTCCAAATTTGCCCTCACAGTTGGATAAGACCATTGTTCATGTTAATTGTTGGGGGATTTGTAAGAGTTCCGTAAGAGTCCAAATCATATCTTCAATTTCTATGCCACAGTGTCTGATTAGAGTTCTGGTATTTGTCAGGGCTTAAACCAGGGCCCTGAATGTCAAAACTTGAAAAACAAGGAACAGAATATGCATTCAAAATTTTAAACTTAATTTGTGAAAAAGGGAGCGTAGAAGAGAGGTGAAGAAGAGAGTTCAGGCAGGTTGGAATGGGTGGAGATGAATGACAGGAGTGATCCGTGACAGACGGGTACCAGCAAGAGTGAAAGGAAAGGTTTACAAGACAGTGATGCTGATAAAGAGACATGCAGCAGAGATGGAGGAGGCAGTGTTAAAGATTTTCACAGGGTGTGACGAAGATGGACATGATTAGAAAGTGACTATTTGTCATTGTGAAACCATGATGAAATGCAGCCTCTGCATTAAACCCATAGACGTGTGCAGCAGGGGGTAACTATTGAAAGTGCAAGAGGAGCAGTGATGGAGACGGTATCTTGCTCATGGCTACCTTAGCAACTACTGGTCAGGAATTCAAACCCACAACCTTTTGTTCCTGGGACCTAATCCCTAACCACTAGGCCACCGCTGCCCACTGAAATGAATATTTAAGAGGGACAGCTCAGGTTAGATGTTTTGGAGACAAAGTTAGAGAAGCAAGATTGTGATGGTTGGGACATGTTCAGAGGAGGAATGAGGATAATATTGGGAGAAAGCTGTTGAGCATGGAGCTGCCAGGACAGAGTAAAAGAGGAAGACCAAAGAGGAGGTTTATGGATATAGTGAGAGAAGACATGCAGGCGGTTGGTTTGATGGAGGAAGATGCAGAGAATAGGAAGAGATGGAGATGGCTGATCTGCAGTGGTGTCCCCTAATGGAGCAGCCAGAAGAAGAAGAAAATTTAATTGTTCAACATTTTTCTGCACTTTCATCAGGCTGAATAGCCTAGATTTTATTTATTATGGAACACATATTATGCTCCATTATAGATTAAATACTTTTATTTTTGGTGTCACTTAAAGTTCATTTACATGCTTCAAAATTCCAAAAAAGGCCTTAGTTTTCTAATACTGTAGAATTTTCTTTTTTTACTACCAATTCAAAATGCTCTGTTCGGTCTCTTGTGTAATTTTAGGGCTGCTTCTCCCTGTGAAGCTGACCAATCACAGCGCAATGTGCTCTGATAGGCCAGCTTGCCAGGACCCACATTTGCCCATTCTCCTCATGGCTGGAAACATAATGAAGAATGGCATCAACTGAAAATATCTTATGAAGCACTCAGTAATATTGCTGCCTTTGATATCGCAGACCACAAATTCCCATATAAACTCATGTAAACACAACCACACAATGTCTCATGTCAACACAGTTTTAGGGAAAAGTGCTTGCAGTTGATTATCAACACCACTCGCATAGAATTACAAGAGCATGGCAATTTAGCACTGTTAGCCTTTAGTTCAGCCAGTGTCTAAAGTTTTGCTTCATGCAACTCCACAGCAAAACTCCTTGGTTTGCACAACTCGGCAAATAATACATGATCATTTCAACAAATAATGTCTAATTATAGTTTGTGACTTCATGTCTTCTGCTGGCCAAAACAAAGTCCATTTTGCTCCATCTAACAACAGAAAGCTTTGTGAAAATCCTCCTTTGTGAAAAGTGCCTGCGGGAAAGGGGTGTGGCCGAGAGGACTTGCACTAAGAGGACTTGCTGCGCTACCGCTGAAGTGATTTCAAGGGAAAAACCGTATACAATTCCTAATTGAATTTCTCCCTTCTGGGGGTACCTTTGCATGGAAATACACATTGCATGGCAATATGAACATTGTTTTCTTGAAGAAATGCCTGAGTAACATGCTATAAAAAAGACAAAACTCAGAAAGCATAATAGGTACCCTTTCATTTTTATGTTTTTTTTTTTGTTTTGTTTTGTTTTTTATCAGCATGTGCTCCTCTAGAATTGAATCCATGACCCTGACCTTGTGAGCACCATGTTCTACCAGCTGAGGCACTGAAAAACTACGCATTCTGTGAATTTGTGTGTATTCTCTACCCCGGCTGTATGGGTGAAATGCAGAAGATGGATTTGTTCTGTTTCGCTGTGCTGTGTTTCACAATGGCAATTAGTCACTTTCACTATCAAAACACTTTTATCTTATTTGATCATGGTGGGTAGCCTAAATTTGATTTGTCTTCATTTCATAGCATGTGCTCCTCTAGAATGGAATCCATGACCTTGTCATTGTGCGCACCATGCTCTACCAGCTGAGGCACCAGAACACTAGCTACCAATCCTTACAATTAATTCTGCAATATTATATCACACATATGACAAAACCTTCAGCTCAGCGAGGGTTTTCACACATATCTCAGCCTCTCAGGTCTGTGTTTATGAATGTGAAAAAGTGATTTACCACAGAGCCTCCGATTTCTCAGCAGAAGGATTAGTGGTGCTTATAGGAAAATGCCTCATGTGGGAATACCCAGTTGTATTGTTCTTCCATGAGGAAGCTTGGTGTCAATGTCAGGCTTTATTTCAATCATCACTTTACCTCTCATGAGAGCATGTGTGATGATTTATCAGGTGTTGTTTTCTGCCTGAGCAATAGAAGCCCAAAAACACATCAAGCTTCCACTGGGAATGCAAAGTAGTTAACAGTTTGCATTGTTATCTGGAAGCTTATCTACCTAGGTGCAGATAATTGATATGGGAAACATGAAGTTACACTTTCTTATTCATTCATTTGTTTATTTATTTATCTTGAATCAACCAGATTTCATCTCAGTATATACTGATGACACTTGGCAGTCATTATAATGTTGTTGATCATTTTAACCTGCAGACTTCCACACACACATACACGCACACAAACATTTGCACAAAAAAGACTCACATGAGGCTCTTGTTAATGGAAGACTTTTCACGTATTAAACATGAGATTGTGTTGAAAATGATTCTAATGATTTACTTAATTGGGTGATCAACTTAATTGACAGCCTCTGGACTATCTAAGAGCCCAATCACAGAGCCACGGCTGGTGTTTTCCATTTATAACTACTGACTGAAACGTGGCTAGACTGCAGTTTATATTTGCAGTTATTGATGTATCTAGCACTTCCATACGATCTTGAGTGATGCATTCTTCATGAAACTAACCCCACTTATTGTTAAACAAATGTATGGATTCCATTGTTAATTCCTAAATAAGCTGATGGTCAGTTTGATTGGCCAGGTTTTAAGTTCACTTTAGCAACTGTCAGTTCCTGTCAGGGTAGTTTTTACAGTTTATTTGAAAGTGAAAAAAGTGAAAGCGACTACCCTTGTCATTGTGAAACGCAGCACAGCACAACACAACAAAATTCAACCTCTGCGTTTCACCCATACACACACGTGCAGCAGGGGGCAGCTATTGAAAGTGCCCGGGGAGCAGTGGCGGGGACGGTACCTTAATTACATATGAAAAAAAAAGGGTTTTGTGATTACGTGTTTCCGGTTACACATTTTTTAATTTTTGTAGATTTCACAGACAGACACTTGATTTATTTGAGCTTTTGGTGAGGATGGGGGAGCTCACTTGGTAGGGTGTATTTAGATATCATGCAGAATGTAACAGATTTATTGTATTTTCCATTTTTTTTTCATGTAGTGTTTCCCAACATGGTTCCTGGAAACACACTGCCATGTACATTTAAGTACTTTCTGCCTTAACGCAGTCACCACAAATGCTTAAACACACACAGTGTATGATATTAACAGTGTACTCTGTTGCTTTACTCATACAAAACTGCAAACTGCAAGATTAAGGAGGAAGGAGGGCTTCTGCTTTGAAATAAAATGTCTAAGTTGTATTTCAGTGTTTATGCTGCTCAAGCAACCCAAACTACAATCACAGGCTGAAATGTGAGGTCATGAGTGTCGAGTCCCAGTGTCTGCGTCAGACTGAACTGGTAGAATACGCACATACAAAGCAGATTCAAATAAGATGTTGCTTGTCCAGCTGATGGACAGAGTGCTGAGTCTCCTGCTATTCTGCACTTCAACTCTTGCTCCCTGGGCTCATTTGCATTGTGTTTTGGTCATGGAGACATGCAGCCATCTTGAACAGGGATGTGGGATTTTCAAGCATGTACCTAGAGTGGCTGAAAGGGACACTCTCTGTCACTGCCAGACTACAGGGAGCAAAGAGGGTCAGCATTCTGGCAGATACAGAGGGTGAAATTACATATTTAAGGCATTTATTCAAAAGCAAGGGCAGAAACGGGCCATGAATTTGAGAGTGCTGGTGCTTTTCTGTAGAGTAGATGACAGTAATATTTATTCATAGACAAAGGCAGGAGAGCATCAATAGGTACACATGTACACACACACACACACACACACACACACACAGATAATCTGCACCTATGATTATGATTTAAACTTTAAAAAAGTTGTATGAACAGTAGTATATATGTCAAAAATCTAAAACATAAAGTATGTAGGAAACTTTGTAGGAAATGATTAACTTATGTAAGAAGTCGGGCAGTCATTGGCTGACAAGATTAATCAGTTTCCTGGCAAATAGAATGGTAGACAGGAATCATGTTGCTATAAAGCCACAGTCAGTCACGAGTCATTTTTACCAGGAAAGTATGTAAGCATAGCTGAAAGTGAAGAACCCACACCAGCAGGATCAGTGATTTCAAGCACACTTAATTTTAATATTTTTTATTTCTTTTGAAACTTTTCATTTTTTACATGTTATATTTTTGTTAAATCAAATGCATTATGTTTAGGTTTTGGGTTAAGACTAGATCAAATTTTTAAGTCAAGGTTAGGTTTACCTGAAGGGGCATTACTATGATCAGGAAGGTGGTTCAATAATGGTGGGGCTCAGTCAGTTGTGCTTACCCCTGCAAAATCCCCAAATGTGAAAATCTTGACCGTATAATTGTTGGCAGTGGGACTAGGTCCCAGGATCGCAAAGTTATGAGTTTAAATCTCAGACCAGTAGGATGCCCTGATGTACTCAAGCAAGATACTGTCCTGACCACTGTTCCCTGGGCGTTGGATAAATAGCTGCCCCCTGCTGGACAGTGTGTATGGGATGCAGAGGATGCATTTTGTTGTGGTTCACTGTGTGCTGTACTTTGTTTCACAGTGACAAATGGTTGCTTCCACTATTGAGTAAAGCTTATATATAAGGTGTGAGTAAATGAAATATTCTAAATTCTACTTAAAGTTCAGCTCCATTTAAAATCTTCAGTACATTTCAAATAAAAAGTTATACATGTTATATTATACATTTCAGTATGACAGTGACAATTTATCGTTATCAGACTTTTGTAAACCTAACACAGAATTTAATGCAATCTCATTAACCAATAAGCAGTACAGCCTTAAAAAATAATGTAAATGTTAATTGTTATGGCAATTGAACAGATAACTCCCCAAACGCACACACGCACGCACACACACACACACGCGCACACACACACACGCGCGCGCACTCATCTGTCAAGCTGGCACGTCCCTCAGTATAATGCCTTCAGAATGGTGAAGGTCAGCCTGAATCATTAGAGATAGAGAAGGCCGAAGGAATGGCTGGACAGTGTGATCCGCTCCTCCACTGCACATTGCTATTAGAGCTTTAATCAAGCTAATGAAGATCAATTAGGTGTCTCCTTCTTTGAGCCTCTGCTTGCACACATCGTTGAGCTTCCCTTTTGTTCCACTGCCCAAGGCTTCGAGCAGTGGCCTGACGTCCGTTACCGTAAAAGCTTAATTAATTGGAAGAACGTATGGCTGGCACTGCTGAGATAATGATACTTTTATCTTTGTGAAGTGCTCTAATTGACCCTCCTCTCTCTCTGGAGATGGAATGAACTATGTCTTGTTCCTGTCTAATGGGTGTATATGGAGACAGGTTGGAAGTGTGGTTTGGCAAAGCTGGCTAATCATCCCATGACTGAGGACTCGACAAGGTCATCTTGAGCACTTTTTGATCTCTCTGACTGCTGTCAGCCCTCTCCTCCACTGATGAGAGATTACTCTGTCACATTATGGAGCGATCAAGGGAAGGTCATGGCCGAACATGCAAAAATTATGCCAATTACAACCAAGCGCATACGCAAATAACAGCTTTCTGAGGACAGCAATTATTGACTAATAGGAGTTTGTGGCGCAGCGCTTCTGTACACTTGACTTTGGCGTGCCTAATGCCAGCACAGAGTTTCATGAAACTCTGTGTTGTTGAAGCACATTTCATTCTTTTTTGATTTGTATTGTTTTTGAAAAGCTAACAAGACTGAAGGGCAACCGTTGTAAAGCTTCAAATCATCAGCTTGCATGGCAACCCACATTGCACACATTAACATTTATAGAAGTTTGTGCCAACATCGCGTTTCATGAAGGGCATTTTTGTTTTCAACCAAGAAAGTCATGAAAGGTGTGTGTAGGTTTCATGGAACCTTATGAACCCTGCACTAGCAAAAAGTCTTTCCTTTTCAGTTTCTTTTCAGGGTTGCTTGGAAATTGCAAACGACTTCTTATTGGTTTATTTGCATTTTTTCCATGTTTAAAATGTTTGAGAAAAAACTAAATATCATTAAATAATGTACTGTGTCTTACAGTAGTTCCTTATAAAGTAATCGCATTTGGTCTTTCACTACCACTCCTCAAATGTGATGCTTACTCAGCGTTAATTCCATTAAAACTTTCCCGCAGTTTCTAGAGTCATTTAGGACCTACAACACTTTTCATCATGTAGGATGAATCTAAAATGTATTCATTCAAATGAGTTGAAATCTATAAATTTGTAGGGTAGATGCACCATAACAGAATAATATTATACATGTCAGTGCAAAGGAAAAGGTTTAATATCAATCAAAACTGTGGCGACATGTCTATTTGAAATGAACAGCAGTTTCAACACAGGTTTAGGCAAGTGTGTGATGACTCAGGCATGCAGTTAAAAGCTTTCATGTTAGACACATTAACTTTGTGTCTCCAATGCAAAATGAAAAACTTCAGATTCTAGACACTTATAGGTGATGGACAATGTTTAGGGTAAAGGGGAAATTCTACACATTTTTCACCAAACCATTACTTTTTAAGTTTTGCATAAATTTGTTTGTGATGACCCAGTGCAAATGCAATGTGCTTAAGGGGCTGCTATAATTGTGAAGCCTGTCATCTATCAATCTCCCAGGGACATGTTGGAGAGCAAAATTGTATGTGTTTGTTTACCTGCGTGTATGTGTGTGTGTGTGTGTGTGTGTGCGCGTGCGTGTGTGTGTGTCTTGTGTGGCTAACTGTGTCCTCTGCTGTTGGGCTGAAGGTGGAGGATAATTAATATGTGGTGTGGGCTTTGATGAATGAGGACATTGGAGGATTTCATCAGCCTCAGACAATCCTGCACCCTCCCCAAACAGGACGCCTGCGTGACCCCACAGACACCCCCTTCACATTTTGGCAGTCAGCAGGAAACTTTCCGGGAGTGCACATGTGCATTTGTGTTTCTTCGTTTGCCTGCGCGTGCAATGTAGTTTAAAGGCATTATGCAGCATTTTAATATTGTATTTATTTTGTTCTTACTCTTCACTATTTTTGATATTAGTACTGAGTTTGGCTGAGGCTCGTGTTAACACTGTGTGTATGCAGGGAGGGGGGAAGGTGTAATCTCTCTGGTAGGGTAATTACTCATAGCCAGGTGTAAGTGTATGATTAATAACCCAGTAGTGTGCAGGCTTTGAGGCCGGATGTCCTGGCAGAGGGCTGTAGCTGTGTCTGTCATATAACAGAGCAAAATTAATATCCTCTCATCTGCACCAGTCCCACTCCAATCTTCCTAACCGAGCACTCATATCAGGAGCAAAGCCACAGACAAGTCCAGAAGCTACAAGTAGGGATGCAACTATAGACTTCAGACTTAAAACTTTACAGTTTAAATTATATGCATTAGCTCTCTATTCTTGAGGCTAAAAAGTGGTTCATAAAAACTGATGCAACATTGCTGAATATAGTCATGCCTCTCGTGCTACCAATTGCAGTATAAAAATATAAATGACGAGAACTGTCACTTTCACTTTCACTTTCAGGATTACAGACATGAACATAATGGGGATTGGAGATGCTAAATTGCCCCCAGGCATGTGTGAGTGTGTGAGTGTGCTTGTCTGTGTGCCTGTGTGTTTGTCATGTGTGTGACTGGCGACCTGTCCAGTATGCCAGTCGCCTTTGTCTTATGACCAGAGGGGTGCACTACCCGCAAATTTGCTTTAAATATGGAAGTCGCTCTGGATAAGAGCGACAGCTAAATGCCATAAAAGTAAATAAGCAGTTTAAATAATGGATGAATATATTGTCTCTAATAAAACAGGAAGACCTAAGCATTAGCATCAGCAATTCTGCCAGAAATACACAGCGGTTTATATACTGGAATTACAGTAAACCTGGTTTGGTGTTCATGTATCATGTTACTGTGGCAAGCACCTGGAGATCTCCATTTGTACATACGCATTTGCTTGTTCCTGTGCGAAGATCCAAAAATGTTTTGTCTTAATATGTTTTGTCTGGTAATAAGTTTGTTTTCCTCCGAGGGATATTAAGCCTGTTAAATCTATTAGAATAATACGTGGTCAGTGTGGATCAGGCAGAGCAGTGCTGGTGGCGTTTTGAAACAATGATATCTTAACTGCAGAGTTGAATCAGGTGCAATTGATCAGGGAATCTTCAGACTGTGCTGGTCTAAGGCCCTCCAGGGCTGGAGTTGGACATTCCTGCTTTGGATCTGCTAAAGCAATGGTGGATGTATTTACAGAGCAGAAGGGAGAAAACCTATTTACACACCAAAGCTATCAGTGTTGCAGCATGCGAGGTCTAACAGCAGGTAACCTTAGCATTTATGGAGTTCAAAGAGAAGTTCTTAGAAGTCTTGTTGCTGTATATGTGAATGTGTGCCTCGATTATTATGACAGATAGAATTAATGGACTGCGAGGTGGATGGAGAGAGAGAGAGAGAGAGAGAGCGAGAGAGAGAGAGAGAGTGTGTGTGTGTGTGTGTGAGTGTGCGAGTGCAATCAGAGTCAGATCAGGCAAGCTGTGGATGGTGATTATAAACAGACATTGCCATCCACCTGCGATATATAGATTGACTCACTCCTGCTGTGACCGATGCACACTCACATACACACACACATGTACATGAGAGAATGGGACCAAAGCACTTTAATGCCAAAAAATAAAAACATACTCTTAAATTTCAATGAAGGATAAAAGAACAGCTCTGAATGAAGTCTGTGTGCCACCTTGATGAAGAGCTGGTGCTGGTTTCAGCTTGTAGAGAGGAGCTTCTGTGATTCAATACTTTTTGAGCTCGGGGGCTTGTTAGTAACGTTTGCCTCATGTCAACAGATTTAAACTAAAGATGCAACATTTGGACAGTAAAATATTGTTGCTGCTTGACAAAATCTGGGGTAAGTAAAAAAAAAATGTTAAACTATTCCTGTAACAAGATTTATTCCAAGTCAATTTGGACCATTCCTATTAGTCTGTGCATCATGACACTTTGCCACAGTATGAAATATAGCTGTTATTTTCAGCTTATAAAGAAGCAAAAATGATTAGATGATGCAATATTTTATTTAAACTGTAACACTACTGAAAAAAACATTGAAATGAAATCTCATCCTAACTCATGAGAACATGAGTACCCTCACACCAGGTCTACACACACACACACACACACACACATATACATGCATGCATGCAAACACCCATGTGAGCACCTTTCAGCAGTGGATGAGTGGACAATAACAGGGCAATTGCATTGGGCTTTAGGGAGTGACGCTTTTGAAAACTCCCAGCTGGTGTGATTGGTGTGTGTGTGTATGTGTGGGTATGTGTGTGCATGTGCACTGGTGTGTATAATGAGGGTGGGGTCCACCAGAAGGAGAGAAAACAAAAACTATTAGAATGGGAAGTATGTTTTTTTAGTCTCTATCTAATTAATTAGTTTAGTCTTTTCAGCACTAGTTTACTGAGAAGGTGCACTGTTTCCGTGAGGATGTTTGATATGACACACACACACACACGATACACACTTTAGGTTGTGACACCTACAATAATTATTGTCTGAATATATTTACTCCAGCATTTTGACTGCATAAGTAAATAAACTGAAAGCCATGTATTTTGTGGGGGAAAATGATCTTCTGCAGCCACTCTTTCATGCTGCACTGAAGCAAAAGAGAATGTGTGTATCATGTCTCTAAATAAGGGCTGTTGATGCATGTTTTGCAGGGGAATAGTTTGCCATCTTTGGCTCTTTTCCCCTCTGGAGCTTTGACTCACTGCTTTGACGTGAGAGTGTGTTGTGTTTGCTAGAGACCAGGTCACAGCAGAGGAGACTTCAGCCTCTTTGTTGTTCCTGAATGATTACCGAAGCTCTTCCAGTGAACACAGATAGTGGAGATAAAAGATGAAGTTTCATTAGCCGTGGCCACAGTGGACTGCATGGCCTTGTTGGTCAGGGCACCAGTGGCCGGTGCTGCTTTAGCAGCCAAGGTCATCCTCTCTGACACATGCTTGGCTTGCAGAGTGAATCAGACTGCTTTGATATATGGCTGTGTTTTCTCAGAGTGATTATAAAAAGCTCAGGACCTTTGGGGTTTCAGGTTGACTGTGTTCTGTCATTTGTAGAAATGGGAAGATGGGTTTTTTGTGAGGAAGTTAAGAAATGTGTGTGGGTGGACAAGACTTTATTAGAGAATTAGATCTGTTTTCTAACCACAAGTGGGCTTGATAAACGCAACAGATAAATTCAAACAGTGCCCAGATATTCAAGTCTTGCTACTGAAATAAGTTTATACACATGCATGTTCATTTAATACATACAGACTGGTATACAAAATGTACTGTCTCATGCAAAAAAGATATTCAGTGAAATATGATTTATTAAGCATCTAAAATCCAATTAAAGAAAACAAACACAACTGGAGCATTGGTGTTGACAGCACAGAAAAGAAAGCAATGCTTTGAATTTACTTGATTTAAATGTTTACATTGTTTCCACATGAAAGGAAGATAAATTATAGAAAATGAATGGCAAATAAGAATTGGTACTTTGGATTTCAGTCAGGTGGCTCCCCTTTTCTCTTTTCAATGGATGAAAAGAAAAAAAATTCAATGGCTAAAATAGCCATTACTATGATTATATAATTCATTCATTGTAATTTAATTTGATCCACAATGACAATATGTATGTGGTTGTGAATAATGTCATTCATAAAGATAGTTAGCGATTCACAATGACATCAGAATCATGTTGGAATCACCAGATCCTTGCTTAATAAAAACATTTTCAATAATGCAAACTGTATCTGTGAGTGTTTAAGGGCTGGTGATAATCTAGAATAACCAGCTGTGGCCCAAGAGGTTTTAAGATGGAGCCTAGCGCTATCCTACCCTCATCACTAGCATCATATGAGTCCCTGAGTAAAGCCCTTACCCTCAAGTAACTCCAGGGACAGGCTCTCTATCATTAGATCGATATGAAATGTTGCTCTGGATAATTCTGGGAAATACGGACCATATATGGACCAAGAGGATGCAGGTTCGAATCCCACCTTCAGCACTACCAACTGGGTTCCTGAGCAAGACCCTCTACCCCAGGTTACTCCAGGGGGACTGTCCCTGTACTCAGGAAGTCATTGGAAGTCACTCTGATTAAGAGTGTCTGCTAAATTCCGTGAATGTAAATGAACAGGACTAAACCAGTGGTTTAACTATGTTAAATTACCTTTAGCTTATTTAGCTGGACTGCACTATATTCTAAGGTCCTATATTGTCCTGTAATGCCAGTGTGACATATAGCAACATAATATTAAATTTAGTGGCATAAGACAAATTGCAGTGACTAACGACAAATAACAAGAAACAGTAGGTGGAAAAAGAAATTGTATTTGACACAACAAACAATAGTTCAAACAGTTTACTGAGGTCATTTTAGCACTGTATTTAAAAATGCAAGTATTAGCACAGACAGCACAGAGCCAGCTCTTTGCTATGGAAGTAAAATTGTGGAACCAAGTAAAGTCCTATGAGATGTGGAACCCTCACAGTGACAAGACTGTCAAGTAGTTAGAGGTGGGTGGGCTGTGATTGTTTTCTGAAGTGTCACGACATATTAAACAATATTAAAACCATAGACGGGGCAGCGGTGGCCTAGTGGTTAGGGTGTCAGCCACGTGATCGGGGGTTCGAACCCCTTCCCAATGGGTTGCCCTGAGGTGCCCTTGAGCAAGGTGCCGTCCCCGTCCCGCTCCTCCCTGCGATGGGCTGGTGACCTGTCCAGGGTGCGTCCCCCGTCCTCGCCCTGTGTGCGCTGGGTTGGACACCAGCACTCCCCCGCGACCCCGTTTGGGACAAGCGGCAGATAATGGATGGATGGATGGAAAACCATAGACCTTACTTAAATGCCTAGAATAAAAAGATTTGTCACACAGAATTTGACTTGTAAAAGCATCCTTTGTGGCACATAAGAGTGATTTAATGTCCTCAGTTTTCTACTACTCTTTTATAACCAGACTAAGAGTCACTACAACTAAATAGTACTACACAGCACTGTCCAAATATTTTAGACACCCCTTCTCATTGTATTTTGCTTCTTGAAGAGACACACTTTCTTATACTTTAATGTACTGTTGAGGAAGAGCTCTCCAAGTTTCCTGAAGAACGTTTTTGGCTCTCATTTTCAATCCCAGTACCTGACTGGATTCAGGGAAGTTTTAAATGAGAAACCTGGATGAGTACTCAATTCATAATCTGAATATTTGTGTGAGTGTAAATACGAGCATTACTGACACACTCACTGTCCATAACATTATCCCTCTCATTACATGGCTGCTTGGCCTAGCAGATAAATTAATTGCTTATCATGAAACAGTTCATAAATTTGTTGAGACTCTGATTACCATCCTAAAAGAGCTAAAAGCACTGTGGTGACCTATTTAGGGACTAGGCTTTAGGATTCGAAGGTTGTAGGTTCAAATCCCAGACTAGTAGGTTGCCTTGAGGTACCCTTGAGCAAGGTACCATCCCCATCGCTGCTCCCCGGGTGCTTTAAATAGCTGCCCTGCTGCTGAGAAAAGATTTTGTTGTGTAACAGTGGGTGGCGGTGGTCCAGTGCTAGGGTACTTGCCTATGGACCAAGAAGTCCCAAGTTTGAATCCTACCTCTGGCACTACCACCACTGGGTCCCTGAGCAAGACCTTAGTTGCTCCAGGGGGACTGTCCCTGTAATTAGGACATGGAAGTTGCTCTGGATAAGAGTGTCTGTTAAATGCTATAAACGTAGTCACTTTCACACAATAACTTAACTTGCCCATAAGTAACTTTACGAGGTCCACCTATTATAGTGGTCAATAGGTGTCTTGTTGCAGACTGTGGCTCAACTGTAATCATACATGATTTTTTTAGCTGACCTCTTCATAAAACCTCTGCTAGGTTGAGAGTGGCCTACCGCCAAAATTTCCATCCAAAAGCAGTCCTCTAGTCAGACAAGTTTAATTATAGTTATCATTAGCAATGCTATGTTTAGAACAAAGTTAATGGACTCGTAGTGAGTGCAAAGGTCGCCCCTGAACCAGTTATCCATTAAAAAACAGCAAAAGTCTTTCAAAAGTCAGAGCCAAGGGATCCTCTTCTTTTTTCCTCTTTCCTACTGTACCAGCCTTTAGGATCAGTTGGAAAACACAACACATTAGTGGTGATATATTTAGACTGGAGACTGCCACCCTGTTCCACCTCAACCTGCTGCACATCATAAGGAATAAAAGAATATTATGTGCAATATCTTTGCAAAATGGCTCAATTTTTCAGAACAATAGTCCTAGCCCAGCCTGAGTGTATGCTAATGGTTCCCAGCAGGAAGTGAGCTGGTGTACTTTGCTGGCTGCTATCTGCTTGGTTCCCTTGATTTCATCCCTAAAAAGTGGAGAGAAGAATGTGAGCTTCATTTTTCAGACATTATGTGCCATGTCATCCTTTTTCTCTCTACACTAATCTCAGCACTGAAGCTCCTCAGGCATGGAGATGAGATCTCAGTATGGGGCTGGATTAGGGACAGAGCCACATTGATCCTCATCACTTTAACATGTATGGGGCCACACTGCTGCACACACAGACTTTACAGGGCACTAGCTTCTGTGTCTGGCTTGGAGAATGGCACTCATTTCCAGGCTTGTTGCTCTGACCTGGTCTTTCTCTTCTGTTCTTATAAATAGTTTCTCAGACATTTATCTGATTATTGATATGAATGTAAATATACACACACTGCACACTCATCACTCTCTCCATAATTGTTTATTCAGCCACTAGAGTTCTGTGGAGTTGATTATCTCTGTTTGCTGAAGGTCTGTATGTGGGGGTGTATGTGTGTATAAGGATACATGTTTATTTGTTGACTTGGCAGACTTGTAAATAAACCCCTTTCAAACTACTGTTTTTGAAGCAGTGAATCTTTTCATAAGAGAGAAACAGCGGTGGCTTTTATGAACGAGGATGTAGAAGACTTTTTAAAATCCTCATCAAAGATTTTCTTTTATATGAAAGATTTTATTTATTCGGTTAGTTTTCAAGGTCAATATTAAAAATAGGTTATGGAAATCTTGGAATCTTGGCCCTGCTTCAGAAGATTGTGGGTTTGATTCCCTCACCAGTAGGTTGCCTTGAGGTACCCTCGAGCAAGGTACCGTCCCTGTCACTGCTCCCGGGGCGCTTTCAATAGCTGCCCCCTGCTCCACATGTGTGTATGTGTGAAACGCAGAGGGTGAATTTTGTTGTGTTGTGCTGTGCTGCGTGCAGAAAGCAGCAAAATATAATCACCGCCATATGTCACAGAGGAGATTTGGTTTATATGCTGTAATGCGAAATTTGCCTTTTTACAAAAATATAAACAAAAATGCTTTATTTTGGCCTCATGCATACATTAAGCTTTATCCTGTTGTTTTTTGGAGTTTTGTGATCTTTAGTTAACTTTAGATGGGCATTAATATATTGTTGATGATCGGTTTGATGATCGGTTTTCCCTTTGCAACCATTTTACGCAACATTGTTGTTCAATTCTCTCCTGCTGGTGGACTCATGAACTTTAACACTGGACAGACTGGGACAGAGGAACATTTCATAGATAGTTACTTAGAAGTTACACTGGCTTTCTTTGTGATTTCGGACTCTATTACACACCTTGAGCTTGAGGGATCTTTGTTGGTTGACCACTCCTGAGACAGTAACAATGGTCTCCTCTTTTTGTATAAGATCTGTGTGACTGATTGGTGGGGTTCAAGCTCTTTAGAGATGGTTTACTAACCTTTTCCAACCTGCTGAGGATCAACATTTCTATTTCTCTGAGGCCCTCATAAAGCTCTTTTGTTGAGATACACGTTGGGAAGGCTTTTTATAATTTTTCAAAATGTCATCAAAGATAAGCTCCAGTATTTTTACAATTGTATTATCACTCATCTTTACTTTGATGCTGAAGTCCTGTACTTCATCTCCCAAGCGGCAACATCATTCATCTGTTCACGCTGAAAAAACCCACAGCTGTCTGCACTTCTGTAAACTTTAATTCTGAAGGAAGTATAGACTTTCATCAGTAACGGCACATGCATGCAGCCACTGCCAGTGTGGAGTGCAGGAAGTGACTTCACTGTTTTAGTGGCTGAAATACTGCAGCAGTTGATGTATAAGGTTCAAACGTGCCCAGAAATAATGCTTTGTTCTCATATCTTTGTTTTTCTTCTGTGGATTGGTGATCTGAATATTTGCTAGCTTGGCAAAAAGGAAACTGCACTCACGCAGACTATGGTGATGTGGGTTTGCTAGCAATATGACTGAAAACTAAGAACAGAAGTCCTGAAAGGAGACTTTTAACATTACATTTGATTACATTGTCAGCTTCTGTAATATGATAACACCATAGGGTGAAATTACCTGCTCAGATAAGCACTTCACTTTAAAGTCACAAATGTGAAAGACAGCATTCAGATATGAGATGTGTTTAAATGTCAAATGTAAACAAATAGTCTAGCGCAGCAGTTCCCAATCCTGGTCCTGAAGGCTTCCCTTTTGTGTACATTTAAGAGTTACCCCCACTCCCAGTACACGTTCTCCAACAATTCAACTAATTAAAAAGCCTTTCCTTTAAGCCTTTGCCTGGGAAGCACTACCACCGTGGCCAAACTTTTTGAGAAAGAAACAAGTGTTGGTTTTCACAAAGGTTAGCAGCTTCAGTGTTTTTAGCTTTAGTTTTTAGCTTTTCTCAGATGTTTCTATGGTGAACTGAAGTATAATTACAAGCACTTCACATGGCTTTAATTGACAGTTACATTAAATTTATGCAAGGTGTCAATATTTGCAGCGTCAGCTCTTCTTTTTCAAGACCTGTGCAATTCACCCTGGCATGCTGTCAATCAAATCCTGAGCCAGATCCTGACTGATGGAGCTCATTCTTGCATAATCAATCCTTGGGGTTTGAATTTGTGGACTTTTGTTTATCCACCCACTTCTTGAGGTTTGACCATAAATTCTCAATGGGATTAAGGTGTGGATTTTCCTGCACACAGACCAAAAAATGTTGATGTTTTGCTCCCAGAGCCACTTAGTTATCACTTTTGCCTCCATCATGCTGGAAAAGGCATCATATTTCACTAAACTGTTCTTGGATGGTGGGGAGAAGTTGCTTTTGGAGGATGTTTTGGTACCATTCTTTATTCATGGCTGTGAAGCAACCCCACACATGAATGAACAGTAAAGCATCTCAGAATGTTTTACCGTTGGCATGACACAGAAGCGGTACCCTTGAGCAAGGTGCCGTCCCCGTCACGCTCCTCCCTGCGATGGGCTGGCGACCTGTCCAGGGTGTGTCCCCCGTCCTTCGCCCTGTGTGAGCTGGGATGGACTCCAGCACCCCCCCGTGACCCCACTTGGGACAAGCGGCAGAAAATGACTGACTGACTGAAATGACACAGAAGCGATGGTAGCTCTCACCTTTTTTTAAATCAGACAATCTCCTACAATTGGGAAGGGGATTCAACAGAGAAAATGACTTTACCCCGGTCCTCAGCAGTCCAATCCCTGTACCTTTTGCAGAAGTCTGTCCCTGATGTTTTTCTTAGAGAGAAGTGGATTCTTTGCTTCCCTTCTTGACACCAGGCAATCTTCCAAAAGTCTTCTCCTCACTGTGCATGCAGATACTCTCACACCTTCCTGCTACCTTTCCTGAGCAAGCTCTGCACTGGTGGTGTCCCAATCCTGCAGCTGAATCAACTTTAGGAGATGGTCCTGACACTTGCTGCACTTTCTTGGGCCCCCTGAAGCCTCTTCACAACAATTGAACCTCTCTCCTTGAAGTTCTTGATGATCTGATAAATGGTTGATCTTACTAGTGGCAATATCCTTTCCTGTGAAGCCCATTTTGTCCAAAGCAGTGAAAACTGCATGTGTTTCCTTGCAGGTAGCCATGCTTAACCGAGGAAGAACAATGATTTCAAGCACCACTCTTCATTTAAAGCTCCCAGTCTGCTATTCTAACTCAGTCAGCATGACAGAGTGATATCCAGCCTTGTCCTCCTCAACACTCACCTGTGTTAACAAGAGGAAATGATGTCAGCAGGGTTTTTTGTGGTGGTGCTGAAATTCAGTAGAAATGCTTTTTTTTGGAATAAAGTTAATTTTCATGGCAAAAAGGAACTTTACAAATAATTGCAATTCTTCTGATCACTCTTCATTACAATCCCGAGTTTATGCAAATTGTTATTAGAAAAACTGAGGCAGCAAACCTTTTGAAAATTAATATTTGTGTCATTCTCAAAACTTTTGGCTCCGGTTTTACAGGAAACAAACAAACAAAACAAACAAAAATTTCTCTCCAGTTTGTGCCTGATTTGGGTATATTTAGTTTAACATACTGACAAAATACAATGCCTTTTGCAAGGACCAAGCTTGATGTTTTTTATGTTTTAATTAGTTGAATTTGTCACATAAACAGTAATTGTGTGTATAAATGTGCAGAAGTGATTCTCTGTAGAGGATGTCTAAATATTTTCACTCAGAAAATAAGGTCATTTGACGAGGGGCCCCCAAACTGATAACTTTAATTAGGATATGGAAATATGTAAGTCCTCTGCACCCTCATTTTTAAACATCACCACTGCTGTAATGCCCTGCGATGACAACTTCTGCTGTGCATAGTCTGGAAATGTAAAAGGGACTCTTTTAGTTTACATAGACATTTCAATGCCTACAGAGAGCTTTGGAGGTTTTTCTTTGCAGGTTTTTCATTCTTTCAATATGCCCTGCAGAAATCGCTCCCCTCCACTTCTTTTGAAATCAAGAACTGAAAATATGTACCTTTCCATTTATTAGTAAAAGTTGTAGGTAATGTAAAAATGAATGATTTTCCATAGACCCTTTTTCAGTGAAAGCCAAAAGCTAAAAACCTTGCTTATCATGCAGTGTGTGGATTTTAACTTTAACCTGGGATATAGCAAAGACTGTGGTAGGTTTATGATTTATACAGCTGAATAAAAACCAACATACACACATGTTTACATACACCCACAAACACACACACTGCCAGTTTCCATCAAATCACGCTTTTTCACAGGAATTGAATTAAAAGAGGGGAGATTAGCCTTTTCATGTCAAGCCTTGGGCATTTTGTGGGATTTTATTCCGTGGAGGTCAGGAAAACAATTAAGGGAGGTGTAATAGAGGTGTAAGGAGGAGAGTAGAGGATGTAAAATTGATGGTGCATGGGTGCTGGGTGGCAGACGGAGTGTTAAACTGCTGTGAGATAGGTCAGTATTGTAGGGGTGTACATGCAAGTGTTTGTGAAAATGGCAGAATATAATTCTGGCAAACATAGAATTATAAAATAAGATGCACTGTCTCTGCTCTGAAATGTGTTCATGTTGGCTCGGTTCATGTTGGCTCATGCTGCTGCACATAAAGTTATAGTAAATCAAAATAAAGCCATCAGTTCAGACCAACAGAACTGTAGAAGGCACTCTTTAAATTGTGTAAAAATGACTCAGTGTGAGTGTGAGCTGAGAGTCTGCAGTGTTGTCTGATAGTTGTGCAGTAAAGATGTAAAGAGACAGATGGTCAGAGACTAATACTACATGATGGGCATTCAGAGATCGACTGACAAAAAGAGGGGATGAGAAGTAATCTCTCAAACAAAAATGATAAATCATATTATTTTATTGGATGGATTAAACTAACATTTTTTTAATCTAATCTCTCTCTCTCTCTCTCTCTCTCTCTCTCTCTCTCTCTCTCTCTCTCTCTGTCCCCCATTCATATTTATGCAGCATGTAAGAAAAAAAAAATGATATGATGTTTTGATCTGACTTCTTCTGTCAACAACAATGAGAAAGAATGATAAAGTTTGACGTGGCTCTTGCTCCCTTCCCTCGGAAGGGGAAAGAAAAAGGTATGAAGGAATTCAAAGGAAGGGCGACACAAACTGCAGTATTTACAGCTGCTACACATTTTGCCATTCAGTTAGAATTTAATGCCAAGCTGTTTCCTACTAATCCAATGCTGGCAATGTGTAGGCCACATATTATGATATAAAGAGATACAGAAACAGGAGGAATAAAAGGAGTGGGGAGGCTTGTATGAGGGAGAGAGCAGACAGAAGGAAATGGCGACTAGCTGTATTATTGATGAGGGAGAAGGGCTAAGGATTGAATTGTTGGGCCTGCATGCTTGTCATGTAGTATTAATTTGCATGGTGATTGTGGTGACAGGAACAGGACATGGCTGCAGATCCAGTTTCACTAAGGCCCATGATTAATTCAGATAAATCTCTCTCTCTCTTTCTCGATCAATCTCTCTCTCTCTAAGCCAGGTTTTGATCATCCCAGGTCAGGAAATGACTCAGATTTATAATGACATGAGAAATCTTGAAAAAAAAAACACAACATCCTAGCTAAACAAGATTAATTGGCTATTTAATTCCCTTTGTCTCACAATTTTACTGTCCAGTCATACACAAACAACTGGAATTCATTCATTATTGATAGGATGCCATATGGCTAAATACTTAGCTATAAATAAACAGGTCAAGAGTTTATTGTATTGATATGAATAATATGATGGGAAGAAAATTTGGAATAGGAAGGAATAGCAATATGATGCTATATTATTAATATCATGATACATTTTATCTTAACCCAGCCACTAGGGATGCATTAACCAGTGTTTCTTCATGCTGGTCCCAAGTCCGGATAAATGGGGAGGGTTGCAGTCCATTTTAAAGAATAAAGGTGATGTGAAAAACTGTAGTAGCTATAGAGGGATATAGTTGGTCAGCCACATTATATGTTAGGTTATGAAAAGAGCACAGCAGATGCAAAGTTTGCTCTGAGGGTGTTGCTGGAGATTTAAGTCAGAAGGAGTTGCATTGTGCCTTTATGAACTTGGAGAAAGCATATGATAGGGTGCCTAGAGAGGAGTTGTGGTTTTGTATGAGGAAGTCAGCTGTCACAGAGAAGTGTGTGAGAGTATTACAGGATATGTAAGGGGGCAGTGTGACAGTGGTGAGTTCTGCCGTAGGAGGAAGGATTACATCAATGATAAGCACTGAGCCCATTCTTTTTTGGAATGATAATAGACAGGTTGACAGTCAATGTTCTCCGTGGACGATGACAATATCTTTGCTGAAGATATTGTGAACTGTAGTGAGAGCAGGGAGCAGCTTGAGGAGACACTGAAGAGGTGGAGATATGCTCCAGAGAGCAAAAGAACGAAAGTGATTAGGACAAAGACAGAGTACATGAGTGTCAACGAAAAGGAGGACAGTGGAGTGGTTAGGATGCACAAGCCAGTGTATTTGCAAAGGTAAAGCAGTTTAGTTTAAATACTCAGGATCGACAGTTCAGAGTAATGGCAAGTGCAGAAGAGAGGCGAAGAAGAGAGTGCAGACATGTTGGGTGGAGAAGAGTGGCTGGAGTGATCTGTGTAAAATGGGCACCAGTAAGAGTCAAAAGGTTTACAGGGAGTGAGGCCAGCTATGCTATACAGGCACCAAAAGAGTTAAAAATGCTGAGATTTTCATTGGGCACCTCAAAGATGGACAGGATTAGAAATGACTATATTAGATGGAGCAGCTCAGGTTGGACAATTTGGAGACAAAGTGGACTTGTACAGAGGAGAGATGAGGATTATACTGGGAGGAGGATGTCGAAGATTGAGCTGCCTGGCTAGAGGAAAAGAGGAAGACCAAAGAGGAGGTTTATGGATATAGTGAAAGAGGACATGCAAGTGGTTGAAAGAAGAAGATGCAGAGGACCGTGAGGAATGGAAACGGATATGCTGTGGTGACCCCTAATTGGGAACAGCCCGAAAGAAGGAGAAAGAGATGATAAATTATAACTTAATTTGTTTTTCTATGGTGCAGTTCTTTTTTCGGCTGCTCCTGTTAGGGGTTGCCACAAAAGATGTTCTGTTTGCATTTCTTCCTATCCTCATTATCTTTTTCCTTCACACCGCCTGCATGTCCTCTCACACCACATTCATAAACCTCAAGTCTTTTGTTTTTTTCTTTCCTGAGAGCACCATCCTCAACATGCTTCTCCCAATATACTCCTCATCTCTCCACACGTTTTTCTGTGCAATTGGTACTTTCAGTATTTCTAGAACACAGAACACCTGGATGCTTCATAAAGACAAATTGAGACCAAATATAGAGAGCATAAAAATACGAATTGTGTTATTTAATTGTTTAGTTGAGTCCAGCTCTTTTTGACCTGAAGGACTTTAGCAGACCAGGCGTTTCACTTTGAGCTCCTTACATTTACGGCATTTAGCAGACGCACTCATCCAGAGCGACTTCCGTGTCCTAATTACAGGGACAGTCCCCCTGGAGCAATTCAGGGTTAAGGGTCTTGCTCAGGGACCCAGTGGTGCTAGTGCCAGAGGTGGGATTCGAATGTGGGACCTCTTGAGCCATAGATCCATAGGCAAGCACCCTACCACTAGATCACCGCCACCCTCCTTCCTCTCCTTTTATTTTTCAGGTTTCCCCAGTATCAAAATCCTCTCCAATGATTCCTTTCTTTTCATTATATTCCCAAAGTGTTTGAGTTTTTGTCCTACATTTAAGTGTCTGAGTCTGGATGTATTTCTTCATATATTGATTTGTTCAATCTTATTTCGGTCAAAGGAACTCTGTGCACCAGAGCTCTAAAGCATTCATTATTTTCTGCTCTGCATCTAATTAAAAGTCCAGCTTTTGTGTCCACATGTCACTTCAGGAAATATCATAGATTTCACCAAGCGGATCTTTGTTGCCATTGTAATGACTCTGTTCTCTGTTATCGTATCTAGGTTTGACATTTTTTTCCAACTTGGTGCCAAGTAACACAAAATCATTTTCCACCTCTTCCTCATTATTTATCACATTCTGGGTAGCTTTAAATGGCATGCTTATTTTGCTTTCTTAATGTTGAGCCTGCTTTTGCACTTTCTTCTTTCTTCTCTCAGGAAATATAAAGTATGCTCTGAGAGTGTAGATGGAGATGTACAGAGAAGGTCAGAGAGGAGCTGCATTGTCCCTTTATGGACTTGGAGAAAGTATTTGACAGGGTGCACAGAGAAGAGTTGTGGTTTGTATGAGAAAGTCAGGTGTGACAGAAGTATGTAAGAATAGTACAAGATATGTATGAGGGCAGTATGACAGTGGTGAGGTCTACAGTAGGAGAAAGGATTACATCAATGTTCATGCCCATTCTATTTTGCCATGACAATGGACAGGGCTCGGCAGGGCATGGATTTGAATCCCAAATCAGTCCCTTGAGTGATGTACTCTACCCATCACTGCTCTCCGGGTGCTGGAAATAGCTGCCGCCTGCAGCATGTGTGTGTTTGAGTGAAAAGCAGAGGTTGCATTTCATTGTGGTTCACTGTCAGTTCATTCTGTTACTCATAATACCATGATAGAGCCATGTCTGGACATCCCACAACCAGTAAGATATTTGGATGAAGACATCTGTGCTTCTGCTATGTAGAAGTGGTGTTTGGGATCCTGTATTTAAAAAAAAAAAAAAAAAAAGCTGAGGTTTTATTATTGAAATGAGGAGTGACTATCAAATTATCATCCACTTTCTTCTTTTGTGCTGCATACATATCAGGTTTGGTCCCTTATGTGTTTCAGTCTCTAGCATAATCTAGAATCTCCAGAAATGCAAAGCAGAATGCTTTGGCTGCCTTTGATCATCCACCCACCTCTGCGAGTTCCACATAAACTGGCTTATAATGAATAAGCATGTTTATTCAGATATAAAATGCTGTGTAAATCAAATTACCTAGCATCTGTCTTCCTGGGAAGCATCTTGGGATTTTATTGGAAGGGACAGTGGCGTGTCTGTTGAATTAGATTTGGAGCAGACATCAAACGTATAGTTTAATTAGAGCTTTTACTCTCTCTCTCTCTCTCTCCCTCTCTCTCTCTCTCATTATTGCAAGTCACACACCCTTATCCACCAGACACTCTCTTATTGGAGATATTACTATTATCATTACTGTCCTCATTACCTCTTTCCATGTCAATCTGTCTCTCTCTCTCTCTCGCTCTCTCTCTCTCTCTCTCTCTCTCTCTCTCTCTCTCTCTCTTTCTCTAACACTCTATTTTGTGGTATCTGTTTTTTGTCTCCTTTTTCTCTCTCGCTATCTCTTATTCTCTCTTTCTCTTTCTGCTTTTCCACTTTTATTTTTAAAGGTTTAGGCTCACTCGCACATGCTCTCTTTTTGTAAAAACATGTTTATCTACTGTATTTCCATGTAGTGGATACTACTATTGTAATTACCATATTCATTATTTCTCAGCCTGTTGCTTTGTCTCTCCTTGCTGTGCATCTTCTCCAATTGCACACACACACACACACACACACACACACACACACTCACACTCACACACTCACACAAAACACCAGATCTTATAATAGCCTGTCACACATATTTATTTACTGGAGCAGTCTAATAGATATTACTGTAATATTTAGTACTCTTATTACCTCCCATTCTCTGTCTCTCTCCCTCTTTTTCTCTGTCCTTCCTTTTAAAAGGTGCACAAATCATTGGCCTGCAGTTTTTATATTATGTAGGGACACTATGCAAATGAGACCTCTTACTTAATCACAGAGTCTCTCACTGTGTACTGTGAGCATCTGGAAACAGCTTCAGATTTAGGTGGACATTATGATCATATTTATCACTACTCTGACACATTATGACCACATTTACACCTGGTTGTTTCATGCATCTTGAATATTAAACCTGGATTGAACCAATCAACATACAAATTTAGCTGTAAATATATCCAGACATTCAAAACAGATTCAAATCTGATCACAGGAAACACTCCAGGAGCCAGTGTTAGGCACATTTTGTTCAGATGTCATGGCATTGTAAATGCGAAATCCATTGCTTTGAGCCACATTTGACAACCAGAACTCCTCCCCATGCTGTGATAACACCTTTAATGCTGTTCTTCTTACAGAGATAATCGCCCCAAGGTATCACTGATCCCAGTTCAACTCTTTGCTTCATCTTTTGATTTTTCGCCATCTTGCTATAATACTGTTTCACATGTGATTCATGATGACTAACAAACTAATAGAAAAGGATTTCCAACGTATTGTTAGTGTGATTGCACTATTATTATTATTATTATTATTATTATTATTATCATCATCACATGTTTTTCGACACCACTTCTTCATCTGTTCGAGATGTTTGCACTGTTTAAACTCTGACAGGTGCATTAGGATACAATGCAGCATGCATTTATACAGCTTTTTGAACAGATTCCAAAGAATGGTCCTTTACAGTTCAATTTTTCTTGTTGGGAATGAATAGTACAGCACTCACTGTCACACTGCCCTCATACATATCCTGTACCACTCTGACTTACACAACTCCTGTCATAAGGCCTAATGCAACATTCATTATTACACCTTAGAGTTCCAACTTATACTCATCACTCTGACACTCTTTTCAGAATAACACCCTCCTCGTTTCTCCTCCCATTCACACCTGGGCGTACTACCCTTCCATCTAGTCTCTTGCGCACACAAAATATCAACCTCCATCATATCATCATATCAGTCATGCTGCCAACATTCAAAGTTTCCACCATCATTTTCATTCTCTAACAGCCAATCGAATTTCAGTCTGTCCTAGTAGAAATCTATATGACTACCTAAAGTAAATACATGGTAAAGGTACAAGTATCTGTATCATTACGCTGGATCAGAAGTCTTTTAGACCACCGCGTTTTTATTTTCATTCAAGCCATTCTTTACAAGCATCACATTCTAGTTTCATCTGTTGTCGGATGCAAAAGACGTCTAATGCAATTGATCTAACGCAGCATTGAGCATTTTTACCAGCATTTTGTCTGTATTATGCAGGTCTAGTAGATCTCTCGTTCTTTGTCCTGTTTTCCCCTTGCCTTCACACTTTTAGAGTTCAAAGCCCCCTCTGTGTCTCTCACACTGCTAGCGATAGTTTAACACAACAGATAATAAAGCAAGCACAGGCAGAACACTTGCGATGGCGTTTGATGCTGAAACAGCTCCAATGCTGAAACAGCAGCCCTGCTGGAAGCTGGTGTCTGGGCCAGGAGGGGGGAATTTGTCATGCAAAAGTGGCTACTTTTGAAACAAGCCAATTAATTATTTACAGGCTTCAGCAGAGCAGGGAAACCTAATTTATTGTTATCATAAGAGGCCATTTTGTGCCTAGAGAAAGAAAGAGAGAGAGAGAGAGAGAGAGAGAGAGAGAGAGAGAGAGTGAGACAGAGAGAAAGACAGAGAGTTCTCTCTCTTAAGAGAAGCCTAGTCTCTGTACAATAACACGGCAGTATGAACTTGCGTAGAGAGGCCATCATTAATGAAATCTAGTGAAGTGTTATGAGTGGAATAATGAAATGCTGCTTTTGCTTCCTATGACCGCTAGTGACAGCTTTGTTTCTGCCCTTCTAAATAATCAATGGTGGTTTATGTGACAGACTCTTCATTAGTTTATTTTTGTCTTGCTTTCATAACGTGAACACGTAGACGATTACAGGCTGCACAGTGTAGAGCAGCACTTCTTGAAAATGTCTAAACCCAGGGCTGATGAGTCTGCATGTCGGAAGTTATCTTTCTGCACTCTTTTTTTGAACATCTTGTTGGTGGTTCTGCTGATTAGTATGACTGAAGACAGGTGACAGATGAGGCAGGAGCCTACACATTCATCATAGGCAGGTAGCTCAGCGTAGAAGGGAGTACTCATAATACGTCAGAAATGTTCCATCAGAGCACACATTTTAGCTTGTGAAATGAGAAATTTAAACCTAAGATCCATTTACAACCTCCTTGTAGCTTTTTCAAGACATGCCTAGTTCGGTTTACAGCTTTGTGGACTTTCAATCTGGTCATCCATACATTTTTGTAAGATCCATACATCTTAAACAGCGCCATGAACGTATTAGAGCCCTCCCTGTGAGCACTGGATAAAAACCCTGGACAGGTTGTCGGTCCATAATGACAGAAACAGACAAACATTCACATTCACACATTCACACTTAGGGGGCAATTTAGCATCTCCAGTTCATGTGATGTGTATGTCTTTGGACAGTGGACAGAAACCAGAGCACCTAAAGGGAAACAGATGCAGATGCAAGAAGAACATGCAAACTCCAAACAGAAAGGAACCAGATTGACCTGGCATGCAACAGCATGTTACCATTAATCTAGTCATTAATTATCAAAAAAGTTTTAAATAATTATTCTTGGACTATGGTATGCCAAATATGATCCAGTGAAAGTAAAGGGGACGGTTTTGTTATATTGATCACACCACAACTCCACAATCTTTGTAGAAATGTATTCTCTGCATTTAACACATACACACGTTGCAGCAGGGGACAGCCATACTTCAATGACCCAGAAGCATTGTAGAGGGATGAGACCTTACTCAAGGGTTCCTCATGGCAACCTACTGGTCCAGGATTTGAACTCACACACCTCTATTCTTGAGGCCATGACCCAACCACTGTATACCACTGCTTCTAAGAATACAACATATCTGAGGACAACCTCTATTGCATAATCTACTAACAACAGCATCCCACCCACTAATTGCACAAGTTTGTGCTCTTTTAACGCTTGGAGTATAATTCATAACACTGGCTTAACCAGCTAGTTAGAGAAATACTATAGTTAGCTAATGAAGCAGCGTGATCTGTGCAGGGGATACTGTTATATTACTGTTTATAATGTTCCCTGCAGATGGTCATTTTTGGAAGGAACTTTTCAGCCTTGTTAAGTTGCTTCTCAGCTTGGTCTGCCTTCATGACACGTTGGAGTTTAGAAATAAAAAAAAATCTCTCAGTTTTTTTCAGACCAACATTTAGCACTAAACCTTTTCCCCGTTTTCCCCGGGTGCTCTTGTTATGAGTCCACATTTAGCCCAGCGAGACCAGTAATTGTACTTATAATAACTACTCTTACTTATGACCACTTCCATTTTCCTTTCTTCTTTACTCACTTTATGTCAAAAGCTAACTGCTCTCCTTAATTGCTTTTTTCTGTTGTGTCTCTTCTTATGTCCAATATGTGAGCTTAACTTTGAGGGAGAGTACTTTGTGTCTTGAAAGTCTCTCTTCATTTTTTTTTCTTCTAGTTTCTCTAATTCATTTTTTATTCATTTTCCAACAAAAACAACAGCATGTCTCAGATTTGGCCTCATCTCTGAGATGATGATGCTGGGGTCCAGGTTCATTGTCCTTGGTCAGGACAGCCAAAACAACCCCCCCTCCTGCTGACCAGGGCCATCAGTGAGTGTTTATGATTACAGTGCTGGAAGTATAAGGCAGCAGGTCGGAGGATCAGTGGTGTAAGAAGCTGTAATGTGACTGAAGGTGTGAAGAACTAGGCTGCCTTTATAGTTCAAATTAGCTTATTATGCTGGGAGTAACTGCAGGATTGATTAGTAAGGAGTTTTTTCGTGTGTGTGTGTGCGTGTGCGTGTGTGTGCGTCTGAGTGTGTAGGTGTGTGCGTGCGTGTGTAGGTGTGTGGGTGCATGTGGGTGTGGGTGTGTGGAGGAAGCTGTTCCGGAAAGAGGAACAGAGAGAGTGAGTGTCTAATCGACTTCCCTTGTTTCTGCCTTCATCAGCCATTTCTGCCCATGTCTGCCAGCAATATAGACAAATTAGCTTTAGGGCAATCAAAAGACTATTCAATTTATCACTTGCCTGCTACTAACAGTCACTTTTTCCCTGCCTTGCAATAAAACCCAGAGACAGAGAAAGGAGCAGTAAAATCATAGGGCACAGTGACAGGAGCAATTTTGTATAATATTGTACTGTCTGTGAAGTTTTGACCTGTAGTTACTGGTAAATGTATATGTGGGTGTATTTGTGTGTAGCCCATACTTCATTTCTGTGCTTTTGTCAAAAGGCCAAATAAACACAATAAATAGTTCCAAAGAAACAGCTCAGCACTATTTGCTTTATTTTTTTGCTTTACCTCAACTGAGAAATCTCATTCCATCTTCTGCAAATGAACAGGCACAAATCGGAGGTGTTTCATCTCAGCAAAGTTTTGTCATCTTTTATTAATGTGTCAGATGAAGAAGGGAGCTGTTGAATACACTAGCTCTTCAGAAACATCATGCATTTCCCACACATGTCACACTTGGCATCTGTTTAATAGGAGATTTTTTCCGGTCTGAGCTTCTTTATAGTGTCTGAGAAATGAAAGGCATCAGCCAGTGGTTGCATTCCTGCCTCTATTCAGCTGCAGCTTCCTTTGGACATCTACACTGCTGCAGTCTTGATGAAAGCCATTTTTTTTCCCTCCTGGCTTGAAAGAGCTGTACAATGCTATATGATGGGGCTGGTAATGACATCTGAACAGCACTAGGCCTGTTACATCATTCAGGCCAGGGGTTTATCAGAAAGTTAGGCAACAAAATTCTTCTTTTGTCTCCCTTCCACAGCCCTGAGGTCAAACCCATCTGCTTGCCTGGTGCTGTCCTAGTTCTATTTTTGTAAAATGTCGTTTTTAAGGTTTATTATTTGAGTTTGTATACAGCTGCTGTCAGAACTGCAAAGAAATTTCACTCCCAGTTTTTGATACATGTTAACATGAAAAGGTTGTTTCCTTGATTTTGACCCTTTTGGTTTGTTTGTCCTGAAATTTAGACACAGTGTTAAAGGCATCGGGGAAAAACCTGAACACTAGAGATAAAAGCTTCGGGTTTCACAGTAAAAGTGAAAGTGACAACCCTTGTCATTGCACAGCAGACAACGAAATTGGACCTCTGCTTTTAACCCATGCACACTCAAACACCGTGCAGCAGTGGGCAGCTATTGAAAGCGCCCGGGGAGCAGTGATGGGGACGGCACCTTGCTCAAGGGTACCTCAGGGCAACCTTTTGGGAAGGGGTTCAAACCCCTGATCCTCTGATCATGTGGCTAATGCCCTAACCACTAGGCCACCGCTGCCCCTAAGGGTACGCGTTAAGAAATTGTAAGCATATTAAACTGACAAGCTGTTTGCAGTGATCTTCAACTTAATCGGAGCAACTATTTGCTTTTCTGACATAAGCAAAACCATCACTGTCATAGTAAACCCTCAGACAAGGGAAAGAAACGATCACTCCTACAAAAACCTTCCTACCGATGTTTTAGATAAATGTTACTTTCACAGGAGGAGGGTTTAACATTTCTGAATGTAACTTTTCACAAGAAATGTTCTAAGAATGTAAAAGATAAAGCATCCAAATGCTATAAAGTTCATCGTAACAAAAGAAGATTTTGTTTGATGGAGGCAAAATCCAGAGAGAAGACTTAGGGCATGGCTGTGAAAAACACTGTCCAGTGCCTTGAGCTGCTGCACAGTTGAAGGTTATGGTCTCAGATGGCTGAGGTTGGAGGCTGGGAGATCTGAATATGTTTTGGCCCTCAGTCCGTCCCTCGGCCACCATTCATTTCTGAGCTTTTTAGTGATGCTCCACAAATTGTAAACAATGTATGGAAGCTCTGCATTTCCAGATAAAGCAGCATTTTTCGAAAAATTTCAGTTTCTCTGCAGCCAGGCTCCTTCTTTACTGTTGTGATGAAAGCAATGTGCTGTTTACTTATTATTAGCAACTTGCTCGCAGTAATCTTATTAATGTTGCAGAGAGTGGAGAGCTGAAGTTTTTGAGCTGGGTTTTTTGAGGAATTTGCACAATCCCTTCATGTCTTTTCTCGGAAAGAACAAAAATAAAGCACTGGAAAGTATTTCTTTTTGAAATATGCCGCAAGGAATGTTTTGGGTGTAAGAGAGTTACTCTGCCCATCTGGGAGCAAGAGTGAAAGAGACCTGTCTTGTGTTTTTTTTTTTTTTACCAAAAAATACCGCAAGAAAATAACAGAATCACATATATTTAGGAAACTGAGAGGGATGGAAATGCCTGATTTGACTTGTATGCTGGAATAATCAAAAGCATACTTACTTTATTTACTCGACACATTCGTTGATAAAAGTTTCTAACTAAATTGAATTTCACTCCAGCCTTTTCATGATTTCTTTTTTGTTCAAGTTGACCTTTTATTTTGTAAAATCTAACAACTGAGCAAAATGCAACAGCATCATTTTAGATTTATTTAAAATTAGACACAATTAAAAAAAAAATAAAAATTTTCAAAATTCCATTTTTAACATATTTTACTTCATGCGCTCTCCAGAGAGAGACAAAACAGATGAGATCAGATACAGAACACCTTATTAAATGATTAATTCTTCTTCTTCTTTTTCTTTCGGCTGCTCCCGTTTAGGGGTCGCCACAGCGGATCAACTGTCTCCATTTCTTCCTGTCTTTTGCATCTTCCTGCTTCAACCCGACCACCTGCATGTCCTCTCTCACCACGTCCATAAACCTCCTCTTTGGTCTTCCTCTTCTCCTCTTTCCTGGCAGCTCCATCTTCAACATCCTCCTTCCAATATAATCATCGTCTCTCCTCTGCACATGGCCAAACCAACGCAACCTTGCTTCTCTAACCTTGTCTCCAAGACGTCTAACCTGAGCTGTCCCTCTAATATACTCATTTCTAATCCTGTCCATCCTCGTCACACCCAATGAAAATCTCAGCATCTTTAACTCTGACACCTCCAGCTCCGCCTCCTGCCTTTTCGTCAGTGCCACCGTCTCCAACCCATACAACATAGCTGGTCTCACTACTGTCCTGTAAACCTTCCCTTTTACTCTAGCTGGTACGCGTCTGTCACAAATCACTCCAGCCACTCTTCTCCACCCATTCCAACCAGCCTGCACTCTCTTCTTCACCTCTCTTCCACACTCGCCGTTACACTGAACTGTTGATCCCAAGTATTTAAACTCCTCCACCTTTGTTACCTCCACTCCCTGCATCCTAACCACTCCACTTTCCTCCCTTTCATTCACACTCATGTATTCTGTCTTTGCCCTACTCACTTTCATTCCTCTCCTCTCCAGAGCATATCTCCATCTCTCCAGGTTCTCCTCAAGCTGCTCCCTACTCTCACTACAGATCACAATATCATCAGCAAACATCATCGTCCACGGAGACTCCTGTCTAACCTCGTCCGTCAACCTGTCCATTACTACTGCAAACAAGAACGGGCTCAGTGCTGATCCTTGATGTAATCCAACCTCTACTTTAAATGCATCCGTCACTCCCACTGCAGATCTCACCACTGTTACACTGCCCTCATACATATCCTGAACTACTCTCACATACTTCTCTGTAACACCAGACTTCCTCATACAAAACCACAACTCCTCTCTAGGCACCCTGTCATATGCTTTCTCCAAATCCACAAAGGCACAATGCAGCTCCTTCTGACCTTCTCTGTACTTCTCCATCAACACCCTCAGAGCAAACATTGCATCTGTGGTGCTCTTTCTCGGCATAAAACCATACTGCTGTTCACTGATCCTCACCTCTTTTCTTAACCGAGCTTCTACTACTCTTTCCCATAACTTCATGGTGTGGCTGATCAACTTTATCCCTCTATAGTTACTACAGCTCTGTGCATCACCCTTATTCTTGAAGATCGGTACCAGTACACTTCGTCTCCACTCCTCAGGCATCTTCTCACTTGCCAAGATTGTGTTAAACAATCTGGTCAGAAACTCAACTGCCATCTCCCCTAAACATCTCCATGCTTCCACTGGTATGTCATCCGGTCCAACAGCCTTTCCATTCTTCATCCTCTTCATCGCTGCCCTTACTTCCATCTTGTTTATTTGCTGCACTTCCTGGTTAACTCTTCTCACATCATCCAGTCTTCTCTCTCTCACATTTTCTTCATTCATCAGCTCCTCAAAGTATTCCTTCCACCTGCTCAACACGCTCTGTTCACCTGTGAGTACGTTACCATTTCTATCTTTAATCGCCCTGACCTGTAGCACATCTTTCCCAGATCTGTCTCTCTGTCTAGCCAATCGGTAAAGGTCCTTTTCTCCCTCTTTACTGTCCAACCTCTCATACAATTCAGCAAACACCTGATCTTTGGCCTTCACCACTGCTTTCTTCGCCCTGCGGTTCATCTCCTTGTACACCTGTCTACTTCCTTCATCTCTCTGTATGTCCCATGTCTTCTTTGCCTCCCTCTTCTTTTGAATACACTCCTGGACTTCTTGGTTCCACCACCAGGTCTCCTTATCCTCTTTCTTCCTTCCGGATGTCACACCAAGTACATTTCTAGCCGTCTGCCTGATCACTTCTGCAGTAGTTTCCCAGCAATCCGGTAGCTCTTCGACACCTCCCAGTGCCCGTGTTAACTCCTGCCTGAATTCCACCTTGCAGTCCTCCTCCTTCAGCTTCCACCACTTGATCCTTGACTCTGCCCTCACTTTCCTCCTCTTCTTGGCCTCCAAGGTCATCCTACAGACCACCATCCTATGCTGTTTAGCTACACTCTCCCCTGTCACTACTTTGCAGTCTCTGATCTCTTTCAAACTGACCCTCCTGCAAAGAATATAATCCACCTGTGAGCATCTTCCTCCACTCTTATACGTCACCCTGTGCTCCTCCCTCTTCTTAAAATAAGTATTAACTACAGCCATTTCCATCCTTTTTGCAAAATCAACAACCATCTGACCTTCAGCATTCCTCTCCTTGACACCATGCCTACCCATCACCTCCTCATCACCTCTGTTCCCTTCACCAACATGACCATTAAAATCTGCACCAATCACCACTCTCTCTCCCCTGGGTACACTCTCTATCACTTCATCTAACTCACTCCAGAATTTTTCCTTCACTTTCATCTTACAACCAACTTGTGGAGCATAAGCACTAACAACATTCATTATCACACCTTCAACTTCCAGCTTCAAACTCATCACCCTCCCTGACACCCTCTTCACTTCCAAAACACTCTCCACATACTCTTCCTTCAGGATAACACCTACTCCATTCCTCCTTCTATCCACACCATGGTAGAACAGTTTAAACCCTCCTCCAATACACCTGGCCTTACTACCCTTCCATCTAGTCTCTTGCACACACAAAATGTCAACCTTCCTTCTCTCCATCATATCAGCTAATTCTCTACCTTTACCAGTCATGCTGCCAACATTCAAAGTCCCTACCCTCACTTCCACTCTCCTCTCCTTCTTTCTCTCCTTCTCCCTCTGGACATGCCTTCCTCCTCTTCTTCTTCTTCTTTGGCCAACAGTAGTCCAATTTCCACCAGCACCCTGTAGGCTAACAGCACTGATGGCGGTCGTTGTTAACCCGGGCCTCGACCGATCCGGTATGGAATTCTGTATCATTGTCCGCATATTGATTTGGCAAAGTTTTACACCGGATGCCCTTCCTGACGTAACCCTCCCCATTTACCCGGGCTTGGGACCGGCACGAAGAAATACACTGGCTTGTGCATCCCTAGTGGCTGGGTTTTATTAAATCATTAATTGAAAAAACATTAATTAATTCGTTTAATGGAAGAGATAAATTAATTTGTCTGTACAGGTCGTTGCAGTCCTGTATGCAATTTGCCCTTACAAGCAGCTCTATCGAGCAGCTACAACACAACTCATGGACATGAACGCTAACAAGGTTTTCTAAAGTAATATATCCGGGTATTTTATTACTCCCTTCCACAAACGGCAATGAATCTTACACACCTGAGTGTGCATTGTAACCCTTTATAGCTGAGCCTTGTACAGAAAGGCGTGTTATTTCTAGAGCATTTTGTGCCAAATGCCACCTTTCTACATCCATTCAACATGTCTGTCACTACACCGATTTATTAATGATGAAAAATTAACTTCCAGGACTTGTAAGACATTCCAAAAAGCCATTTACAAAAAGCAAAAACCAAGCTCATCTAGCCATGTAACCTTACCAAGAAACTTGGATGAGGGAGACAGATTAATTGATTAATTAGTCATGGTGTGTCTAGTATGTTTAAAATGCTATTTTTCCAGTGTTCCTTATTAGTTTTAAGATGTTTAAGATGTTAAGAACTACTTTTTTTATTTCAAGAAATCTTTCTCAGTAAATTCTGCTCTACAATGTGCAGCTTTTTTTCTTAATATCAGCATCTACATATCTCTGATTTCCGTGGAAGTGGTTTTTAAAGGGTATCTTCAAAGCTTTGAAGTAAGATCATGTAAAAGAAAGCTAAACTTCAAACCAAGTAAAAAACATGTAATAATATTATTACTGTTACAATAATCAAGAATCATAATGATCTTCTGGTTGAATGTTGGTGAAACACATAATGCAATAAAAATTTCTTATGCTGTTTTTTAACATTCAATTAAAAAAAAAAATCATCTATTTTGGCAAACATCTAATTCTATACAGTATGAAACCTACATAGCTGAGTTAATGAGATATTTTGGTGGTAGTGGTGGCCTAGTGATTAGGGACTAGGCCCCAGGATTAGAAGGTCATGGGACCGAATCCTGGACCAGTAGGTTGCCCTGAGGTACCCTTGAACAAGAAGCTGTACCCATCACTGTTCCCCGGGTGCTGCACATAGCTGCCCCCTGCTGTATGTGTGTATGGCTTAAATGCATTCTCTGTTTCGTTGTGGTTCGCTGTGTGCTGAGCTGTGTTTCACAATGACAAATGGTCATTTCTCCTTCCCTTACTATACTCTGGATTTGCTTCCAGTTTTCACCAAGTTCTTTATACTGCATGCTGACCTGAACATATTTAATTGAAAATCACAGCTATTTTGGAAAATATCACCGCTTAGGAGGAATTGCTGTAACGTTTTCTCACATTTTTCTGTTTCTAAGCTTTTACATTCCTGTGCTTTTCCAATTGATGCAGAAAGCAATATCATGTAGCCGTGAACAGGTTGTAATTTATGTAATATACTGGTCAAAGCCAGTTCTATCACTGAAAACCACCACAGCCAGCAGCCATTGTGGAGCTTATAGAAAGAAAAGAGTCTCTGACCTTGTGATAACAGGCATCTATACATAAACACACACACACACACGCGCGCGCAATGTGTCTCGGCAGCATTCAGTGTTGCTTTCTTTCAGTTTGACAGAAACTTGTTGACTCTATTACCCTCATAGAGATCCTCCTCAAGAGAGCAAGCTGTCAGTTGGAATGGGGCTGATGTTAGTGCTTATAACGAGAACACATCACTTTTGGCTTCAGTTGAGGAATTTAAAGAACTGTGTTGATGAGGCTCATTTCAGTACCCCAGTTCAGTCAAAATGTACCCTAAAGCTACCACCACAGAGAAATAGAGAAAACACTGATTACCATTTTAATTAGGAGACTAGGTACAGACTGGTAAAGTTCAAGGAGTATAAATCAGAAACAGCATGTCTGGTGCAGAATGCTACTCTTGAAGAGTTGATGTGCACTACACAATATATAAAAAGGCAATTGAAGCAATACCAGGTGGCAGGGATGCAGAATAATATAAACACAGCTGACTGTAACCTTCAGATACGCTTTCATAACATTGATCAGGTGAATTAGATTAGGGTTGGTTTCTAGATCTGGTTTCTAGATTGTAGTGTACATGCTACAGAGGCAGCACATTCAGATGGTTCATTCAAAGGCTTTTTAGACTTGGACCCTATACTTAGGTTCTTTCTGCATAAATCATGGTTATTAGAGTGGTTGTAGTAAAGGAGGAGTGCCTGTCATGGTGGAGCTCATACTACACAGTTCATTGCAACAAAGCTCAAACATGCTTGAAAATATAGTGGTGTCCATGACAACAATAAAAATGTATGTCCCTGAACCGTTCACACCATACAATTGTTTGCGCACACAGGCATTTGACACCAGGCTTAGGGGTTTGTAGATGTAGCCAAAAAACAATTTCAGTCACTAAAATTAAGTATTTGCATTTGGCTTTAGAGATCCAAAAATTGTTCTTTTACAGCATCAGTCCAAAATAAGCTTTATCTTTATTTCACAGAGTAAGTATAGATGCTGAGATTTGCACTGGGAGTGATGAGGATGGGCAGGTTTCAAAATAAATCGTGCATTGGTCATCCAAGATGGGCCTTACCCCTAAAAGCCCACCCGCTACAGCTGGTTACATATGGCCAAACAACAGGCCAGGGTGTGTGTATGTGTGTATATGTGTGCTGTGGATGCAGCAGTGTGTTCTGTGTGGTAATTAACGCTGAGTATCAGAAGGATTGGAAGGGTTTAGGGAATAGGCTTCTCATAAACCCAGCTTAGCTCCGCTCCATGGACGGGTCTAATATGAGTGCTGCTGAGAGGTGCTACAAATCAGCCCTCTGTCCACCTGATGCTGGAGCTCTCTTTACTAGATCTTCTCAACTGTGGGTGTCCTGTGTCTCATTAGTGTACTCTCCAAACATGCTGTCCAGATTTCATTGAATTCTGAACGGAGCCCTTACGGAATGTTGAATGAAGCACTAACAGGGTTTTTTGATTTTGATTAAATCCCTCTATTTTGTCAAAACCACTGTCTTGGGTTTTCCCAAACAATGATGGGCTCAAGATATAAATAATATGGAGTGTCTGCAATGTAGGACTATGATGAATAGTCAAAGCAGTTTTTGTCACTTTGCAACAAGCAAAAGTAGATAGATAGATAGATAGATAGATAGATAGATAGATAGATAGAAGATGGGGATTTAATTCATTCATTCATTCATTCATTGTTCATCCTAACCAGGGCTGTGGGACTTCCTGAAACCTGTCGCAGTGATCACAGAGCAAAAGCCATAAAAACAACATGAACAGGTCACAAGAGCAGGACCTAATTAAGATGCATCATTTACATGTGCTGTGACTTTGATTTTAATCAGAAAAGAAAAAAGTAAATAAACACAAAGTGATATTTACTCAGCCGGAGACCGGGCGTCCTCTGATGCCTGGACTTGTAAGGCACACAAACCAGAGTAAACATACACGTGACTTTCTAACCACTCTGATTTGCATTTTAAACAAGGCTTGGGGAGGGAGTTTAAGCTGATCGCCCGCAGCTCCTTCACTGGGCTCTTATTGCCGCTGTCTGCTCACAGAGAGGCTTGCTTTTCGCACTCCATCTTCGACTTCATTCTAACACGTTAGTTTCAGTTTAACACTCTGAGGCAGGATGTGTCAGATTTTCAGCTTTCTCCTGGCTACGGTGCTGCTGAGGTAAGTCAGCCTCGCCTCATGCCCACTGATATGTGCTTCTATATGACATGAGGCCGCGAGTGTGCTGAGAGGGCCTTCTCTTGAAATGTTAGCACCCATGTAAACCCCCTTGTTACACACTCACAAGCATGCACACTCTAAATGTTCACACCAGATGTAACACTCCATGACCTTATTACCACCCCCAACCTCCTGTGACATATCAGTAAAGACATCTGTAATAACTGCCATAGAGTGTCCTTACATTGAGCATTCAGTGCAAGGTCAAAGCTGTGTTTCCCAGTGCTAAACCCAATTCAGGCTCTACGGACTGTATTAACACAATCTGGATTCATATTTTGGTCAAACACACTCTGACAAAAGCAATACAGTGCCTGCATGGAAGTCTGAAGGTAACAGGAATGTTCTTGTTCCAAGAAAAGAGATGTTCAAGAACGAGTCCTTAGTTACCCTCATAGACACAACCTTCTATAAACCCACTACATATAATAGGCAGGTTTTACAAAGATTTAGGTTTAAATTTGAATTTCTTTCTGCGAGATCTTCATAATTCACTTTTAGTTTACAAGCATATCTTACTGCTTATTGTACTCTAGAGTACATCTGTCATAACGCTCTTACCCTCTTAGAGCACAAAAGTTAGAGCTAGAGGAGGATACACAATAGGGGTCTTTACCTCCAGCCACCGTCTATTATCATTTTTATTTCAGTCTATTCGAAATGTATGCATGCTCTATATTGTTATTTGTAAAACTATAAAAAATGGAAATTGTCCATCCATCCATCCATCCATCATGAGCTGTTTATCCTATTCATGGTCACAGGTTTGATTAATTCTGAAAACTTAAAACACTTAAAACATCCATAACAGAGTAAGGGACTATAAATGAAAACATTAAACAGAGTTTTATGTGTTTGGTTTTTAGAATAAATAAAAATAACCCCAGAATTACAACTTCACTGCATTTTTGAAGCTTTAATACCGTTAGAGAGAGGTCAGAATAAACATCAGAAGTGTTATTTGCACGTAGTGAATTTTCTTGCCGGTCGTTGTGTGAAATAGAGGATAAATTAACAAATCGTGACAGAACAAGTACTTAAATGGGGCTAAAATATAGGGCTGTACTGAAAATATTTAAGACTTGCTGTCATCTGTGTATTTTTAATTAGTTTTCCCCAAAGACCTACAGCACTGTCATGAAGAAATCAACACTGCAGAAAAAAACAGTTGAATTGCTGTGAACACACAGCTATACATTCTTAATGTAACACATGATATTTTTCAAGATGGGATGTTGGTAGGAATGTATTTAGGTTGTTGAATACATTTCTAAACATTTACTTCTTGCAAGTAAATTTATCGTCCAGTAAAATAAGATCACAATACATTAAATAACTTGAACCTAACTTGACCTATTCTGATGTAGATAAAGGTCCGTTATCTTATATTATCCATTATTATTATATTATTATTGTCATGTAAATATGTGTGTATATATATATATATATATAGCTCATGTATAGCTCTTGTATATGGATGTTCCTCGTTCTTTATATTTTTCTTATTTTTCTTTACATATATCTTTCTATATTCTTTCTGTCTGTAAACAAAGAATGCTTTCAGAAATTGAAGTGTTAATAATTTATTTTCATCAATCAACAAAATGCAGTGAATGAACAAAAGAGAAATCTAAATCAAATCAATATTTGGTGTGACCACCCTTTGCCTTCCAAAACAGCATCAATTCTTCTAGGTACACTTGCACACAGTTTTTGAAGGAAGGTTGTTGGTAGGTTGTTCCAAACATCTTGGAGAACTAACCACAGATCTTCTGTGGATGTAGGCTTCCTCACATCCTTCTGTCTCTTCATGTGATCCAGACACACTGGATGATGTTGAGATCAGGGCTCTGTGGGGGCCAGAAGAACTGATGCTGGTTTGATGCTGGAGGTAACACCAAATATTGATTTGATTTTTGATTTTTCTTAGTTCGCTCACTTTGCATTTTGTAAATTGATCAAAATAAAAAAATTTTATATTTATATTTATATATTTTATCATTATTTATATTTCTGAAAGCATTCTTTGTTTACAGCATTTTTTCCACACCTGCCTAAAACCTTGATTTGCTTACAGTATCATTTTTCATTTTGGAACATTCTAATTTTGCTTATCATGAACATTACATTTTTTGGTAACAAAAATATTACTCAATATGGATGTATTGACGTACCCTGTGTTGTCTGTCCGTGTGGACCAGCACATTGTCCGCAGTGAATTGCTTTGTCTCTGTCATGTCCTCTCAGTGAAATCACAGTCTTGAGTCCAGCTCAACTTCTGTCTTTGCCTTTTTCTGCCATTTATTTTTATTTTTAAGCCGGCAAATTGTTAGGCCTATCGTTTCACTGGACTTTTGTCTTTCCTTTTTTTGTTCTCTCTATAGAATACCTTCCTGCCGGCCAAGACAGAAGAGGACATCTTTGCCCATTTGGGTCTGGACTATATTGAGCCTTCGCAGAGGAATGCATAGACCTCTCCTTATTTATCATCTGCAGTCCTGCAGCTGTTCCTGCTCCCTGCTGTTCTGATAGCACACTGCTGGACTCATTTACTGCCATCAATCACTGATTCATCTCACCCAACAGCCAAAACAGTGAAAAATGCTTTGCCATTAAGGTTTATTGTATGGTAACACAACAAAACAGCTTCTGATTTTCAAACGATTACGGTTTTGTAACCTATCATGTGGTAGTGTATGTGCCCTGTATATACTGGGTGGTCTTTTTTTCTTTTTGGGTAATTTTTGAGTCTCTAATATTGACTAAGTATGACAGAGAGTACACGCAAGATACACATAAAGGTAGAGAAGAGATAACATGGCTTTTGTGTACACAAATCTTCCCTGCAGATTTAGGGCCTTGTGAGGCCATTATTAGAAGAGGTGGAACTGAAGGGGACTGTAAAGAATATCGGACTCCATTTTCACTGAACTTCACTGAATAATAGGATCTCAGAAAATTGTGATATAACAGTGCACACTCATATTCCACATTATCATAATCTGTAATACCAGAGTTTTGAGATTCAGGAACACCACTGAATGGCTTTTGCATTTGGCCGTTGCTTCCATTAAAAGAACCGAACATAACAGAAGTGTACAGTGCATAAAACCGCGTTAGCAAGATCACATGGTTAATAACTCTGAAATGTTTTTTCTTATTCATTTTGTTACATTATTAATTCTCTGTCCAAGAGGAGCTCCCATTTATTAATTGTTATTATATGCTCTTTTTTCACTGCAAACAGTGCACTTACTCATTCGTTTATGCTTTACCATATGCTGCAGTGACACTTTTCAAAGACCGAACTGTTTGATTTTGATATTTAGTGCCAAATAACCAATGCTATTCTACACGCTCTTTTATTTATGGTGGAAAATAATCTAATAATAAGTGTTAGTTTTCACTCTTGCCTGATGTCCTTGTGCAGCAATTACTGTAACTGATTAGTCCTACTCACTGGACTGGAAGAATGTTTAGTCCATTCCCAGGTAGAACGGTCCCATTCATTGATAGGCTGAACTGTATTTTGGGGCAGTTGTTTTGCTGCTCAGTTTCTCTTAAAATAACAGTTCACTGACAGAGGCTGATATTTGCTCAAGAATATTTGATATAATTCAGAATACCTTATCCCTCCAAAGATGGCAAACAGGAAACACATTTAAAGCATGATACTACCATCACCATGTTTCCCAGAAGGGATAAAGTTCTAATTTTGGAAAGCAACATTTTTCTTTCTCCAAATGTAACTCTACCTATTTTGAAAAAAAAAAAAAAAATTCTATGTTGGTCTGATTGGACACAAAACATTTTTTCAGCAGCTTTCTCATTTGATGTAAAAACAAACAGTTTGGAGGCAGTCATGCTCTCCTTGGAGAGAACTACCATAGTTTAGTGTGAGATCTTTGTGAATCCAAACTCTTTAGACATGGCTTTGTAACTTTTTCTAGTCTGATGAGGATTCACAACTCCTGAGGTTCTGAGAAATCTCATTTGTTTTTGCTATTAAACATTTCCACAAACTCATTTTGTAGATCAGATTTTGAAAGGTCCTTGTTCTTCACATTAAACAAGGCTTCAAATCACACTTTATTCTCATCCCTTTGCTTGAAATCACCGGTCTTTAATTTTGCTTTCTTTTTTCTGCTAATCCAAGAGGCTTAAACATTTTTGCTTCATACAGATATATATATATATATAACATTGGCTCTTTGGATAATATTGGATATTTGTAATAAATAAATAAATGAACAAATTCCCAATGATATTATTTTTGTCTCATTTTAAAATGGGTTCTCTATCTACTTATAGAATTTATAAGATTATCTTTAGATAATAATTTTGTAGAAATATAGAAAACTCTAAAGAGTTCTCAAACTTTCAAAACTCCACTGTAATATATAAATCATAAACCAATATATCAACCCAGGAAAGGCTTATAAGTTAGATGAGGAGTTTGTGAGCAGGGAGAACTCACAGATTTTGGGCCTCCAGGACTAAAGCTCTGAAGAACCTGAAATGTATTATTTTACTCCACTTTGAATGCTCTTATGTTTACAGTTGGGTGGGAAAATAAAAAATGTGATGCAATGAGCATGAGCTTTTCAACAATGCACACCGTGCAGCAGGGGGCAGCTATTTAAAGCACCCTGGGAGCAGTTATGGGGACAGTACCTTGATCAAGGGTACCTCAACCTACTGGCCGAAGATTCAAACCCACCAATTTACAATCCTGGGGCCTAGTCCCTAACCACTAGGCCAAAGCTGCCATGTAGTATACGCAGTGAAAGGTAAACCTTTACTGTAAAAACAGAATTATTTATTGCTACCTTTTGGTGACCTTTATTCATTTTCATTATTTATTCTTTTAATCTCTTGAAGGAAGTAGGCTAATTAACAAAATGATTAATTCCTATAAAATAACAACAAGCAGAATCAGGGTTGCTATGTTCTGGCTGAAAATCTGCCTTTTTTTTAATTGCAGAAATGCTTTCACGAGGCCCATACATGTCCCACGATGTCCTAAAGAAGAACACAGAAGCCAGCTCTAACCAGAGATGCTCCTATTTAAAGAGTCTTAAATAGAGCAGTCCAGGCATTTCCAGGACTCGACCCCAGGGCCTTCACTGACACTCTCTCTCTCTCTCTCTCTCTCTCTCTCTCTCTCTCTCACTCACTCTCCCTCTCACTCTCACTCTCACTCTGTGTATTGAATGGCCACTCCTAAAGATGTCAATCTGAGCATTCTGAGAACCACATTTTTTTCCACCATTTAAACTGGGTTAACTACACTGTTGTTAGCCTTTAAATTGCTGAACTCTAAGGTCCACAGCCGACTCATAATTTACTATTACTGTGACAGCTTTTGTTGCCAGTAGTGCAGTCCCTATGAGTAACTGCCACATGTTCTCTGGTAATGAAGGTTTATGAGCTTCTGACTTAGTTGTTGGCAAAGAAGGCCAGCAAAGGGAGTGTTCACACCTAAAACGTCACGCTTTATTGCTGTTCAGTGCTGTGGAAAATGTTAATTCCACCATTCATGTGTGAAAAATGTAGATTTTCCCCTGGTTATTTGCTGTTTTATTTACACTTTAATAAGTGTTATCTGTTTCCAAGCACTGTGCCTAAACACTATCCTCATTCCAGCACTGGTGAGAAATCATTAAGTATCTGAACAGCTTCAGTGGAATCCTTTTGTCAATGCTCCGTTACTTATCATAAAAAAACAAATCCTTACCATCGTATGAGTAGTAATTGTTGATGTCTGTGATGTTATTCAAAACACCACAATCTATTAAAAAAGGGGGAAGCGTGTACATGTTTTCAGGACAATGCACTGAGAGTCAGAGAAATGCTGTCCAGAGTGAAGCTGCTTAAAGGGAATTGTGAAAGCCAGTGGTCCCGTCCTAACAAGTCAATCTGATAGCAGTGGACAGAGCTAATTCTCTCAGCTTTGTGCATCCTGATAATTAGGTCTGCCCTGGGTTTTGCGGTGGCGGATTTAGTCTAATTCTTATATTTATTTTTCACTCCAGATTTATTTGGAAACTGGAACTACAAATGCTAATCAGACCTCAGTATAATTGTTTGCTTTAAAATTGTATGTTCAGATTTGACACAATAGCAAGTGATTAGCATAAATTTGTTTTTGAGGTTCTTGGGCTCTTTATAGTTTTTTTTAATTGGGTAGTTGGAGAATGTAAATTGGTGTTGAAAGTTTTTTTTTTTTTTTTTTTTTTTTTTTTTTAACTTGCCCATGGCACTTCTACCCTTTGTTATGTGCTGTTAAAGACACCTTTACTTAAATCAGACTTTCTTTCTTTTTTTCTTTCTTTCTTTCTTTCTTTCTTTCCCTCCCAAGAACCCACACTATCTTTTAACAGACAGGGGAGCATCTCAGATGGTCAGAATAATGTCTCGCGTTAGAGCTGGAGATGGAGAACAATCTGTTGGCGTCATTAAAAGTGAGGTTTGTTCAGTACTTGTAATGAGCCTCTGCAGTGGGAAAGGGAAGGTCATTTGGCTAGGCGTTCATTTGTCTGTCTGGAGGTTAACAGCATGATGGAGAGGGGTGATGCTATCAGGACATGTTTCTGAGCCAGCAGGCTCGGCTTGTGCAGTAAATGGGAAGACTTTGACTTTCTGTGTCTTGGATGGCAGAGAGGTGAAACAGGGCTGCATTGACAAAACAATATAAAGCATATTTGTTGGTGGTAAGTGAAAGGAAAGGGTTCGAGTGTTGTGTCAAAACAACAGTTTCGGAGTCTGAATTTATTATTTTTGAGAGAACCCAAGAATAATGATAAAGCAGTGTGAAGCTCATTATTTGGCTACAATACGTACCTGTGCATATATATTAGCAGGAGCAATCTGAATGGTCTACGCAGCTTTAAATATAGTAAAGTGTCCCCAAAACCTCGTCACTCTTTCTTTGCAACACTTTTGATTGGTAATAGCAACTGGCTTGGTCTTGTGAACTTTTGATTTAAGTTGAGTCATTTTCTTTTCTTGTGTTCAGCTGGGTACAAATGCTTCACTTACACAGGAAGAAGATGGCACCAGGATGCACTATGGGGAGAAGGCAAGCCCGCAAAGGCTCTATTCTGTATCTATATATAGCACAGATCAATGTGAAGACAGCTTGTTTAAAGATTTTGCAAGTAAACTTTGCTGCATTGTACTCACGGACAGTGATTTATTAGTTGTTCTGTACTGGCTACAGTACATGTGTCCAACCAGTCAAAGGCAATGGGAGCAGATGACAGAATAAGGGCACTGTGTATCCTCTTTCCTTCTCACAACCTGTCACTCTGTCAGCCACACTGAGTGAGACCCATACACCGATTGCGTCAGTGCAGAGAAAGAGGGAGGAAGACAAAGATGAGGAGGAAGAACAGATAGAAAAGATATGGCGAAGCGGTGGGAAGCACAGTGACAGGCCATCATTCGCCACTCACCCACCGAGAGAATGACAGCGAGAGGTCTCTCTCTGGTTAAGTAGTCATTAATTTGTCACACAGCTTTTCAGCTGACTCCAGAACTTGTTAGTTGCGTGGAATGACTTTTTGCCAAATGATTTAATGAAACAGTGTCAGGCTTGGGTTGTTGACTTCAACACATTTTCCTTTGTCAATTTTTGCAATTATGCCAGAGGGATTCTAAAAGCTGGGTATAACGATAATGCTCAGATAACGATCATTTAATGAAAATCACCTCATTCTGCTCACATTAGTTTTAATGACCAGTTGATAAATACTGAGAGTAACAATAATTTGTTAGGCTGTTCAGATGAGATTTGTGTCTCTGCTAAATTAAAAACCTGACTTTTCTGGCATGCTGTTCTGGGAGTTTGCAGTACACTCCCCTACCAATTTGTTTGGCAAAATGAGCACACTCACAGCCCATGCCCTTTCTCTTTTCCTGCCCCTTCCACTGGTCGGTAGCTTGCTGTGGGATCCAGAAGGAGGTATTGCATCGTGTGAATAAAGTCAAGAGGCCAATGCACTCATTTTATAGCTCTTCAGATATGAAGTCAGTCATTTAACCTTTCTGTGAGCCTCTCGACCCACACTATTTATAGATATCAACTCATTTCACAGCATTTGTACAGACATTTGAACTTGAAATTTTAAAACACAGTTACACTCATGAATATGAACTGGTTCATGCTAAGACATGTTGTTTATTTCCAGTTGGCTTAAAAAGGTTTCCTTTTTTACATGAGATCATTTTCTTGTTATTAATTAATTTTGTTGTCCATGAAAATGACAGTAATTATAATTATGCAGTCAATAAACTAAAGACTAATACGCTCAATAGTTAAGTGTTTTAAAAGCAGTTATAATGTTAATGCAAGCAACACTTACAGTGCCCTGCATAATTACTGGCTCCCCTGGAGAGTCTAAGCAAAATAAGCTCTGAAATCATTTTCATTGTTATCAGCTGAATCGTTTCAATATTTATTTCCAGTTTATCTCTTATGGTCATATGATCAGTGCTGATTGAAGTAAAGTGTTCATAAAACAGCAAACCCATTAAATGTTGAATTTTCTCAAAAACACATGTACACCAATTGAAGTCACAGTTAGAAATGCGGCTTTTTTAAATCAGAAAATGAAATCACACGTACATCAGACAGTGATCATAAAAAAGCTTTTTACACTATTGATCTAGACTTGTATTTTGGCCCCATTATGCAATAAAGATAATGGTGTTGGCAAAAAAATTATGAAGCTGGATAGCTGCTTTATGTGAAAGTGTCTCAGGGTCACCAAATCAGCAAAACTAATTAGAGTAGCTTCCAGTAGCTATATATATATATATACACACACAGTACTGTGCAAAGGTTTTAGGCAGGTGTGGAAAAAAGGCTGTAAACAAAGCATGCTTTCAGAAATATAAATAATGATTGTTTATTTAGATCAATTTACAAAATGCAAAGTGAGCGAACAAAAGAAAAATCTAAATCAGATCAATATTTGGTGTTACTACCTTTTGCCTTCAAACCAGCATCAGTTCTTCTGGCCCCCACAGAGCCCTGATCTCAACATCATCCAGTGTGTCTGGATTACATGAAGAGACAGAAGGATGTGAGGAAGCCTACATCCACAGAAGATCTGTGGTTAGTTCTCCAAGATGTTTGGAACAACCTACCAACAACCTACCTTCAAAAACTGTGTGCAAGTGTACCTAGAAGAATTGATGCTGTTTTGGAAGGCAAAGGGTGGTCACACCAAATATTGATTTGATTTAGATTTCTCTTTTGTTCATTCACTGCATTTTGTTGATTGATGAAAATAAATGATTAACACTTCAATTTCTGAAAGCATTCTTTGTTTACAGCATTTTTTCCACACCTGCCTAAAACTTTTGCACAGTACTGTATATATATATATTGTATATCTACTTTGTATTTCTAACAGAGGGCTTACTTTTTCCATTTCATATCCTTGTGTTTAGATCAGAATTATCTGATGTCAAATAAACTCAAAATTGTAAGTTTCAGGTTAATTAATTTACATACATTGTATTGGCATTCTGGGATAGGCTACAAGCACCGCCCGTGACTCTACTCAGGACAAGTGGCTAAGATAATGTGTGAGTGAGTGAGAGAGTGCATTCTGGGAACTTGTATATATAGATGACATATATTATTGTTTTTCAGCAGCATTAAAGTAGGACCAAAACAGGCAATAAAGACCTTAATCCTAACTTTAAAGTACTATGGTGGACCTGGAACCATAATCAACTTATCAAGGTTTTCCATTCTAATTCCTCACCGAAACATTAAGGCTTTGAAGCTTAATATGTTATTTGTTGTTGCTGATATTTTGTTTTTCTGTGTAGAAGTGTAGATTTCTCTTTATATTTTCAGTGTAATGTAATGATAACAATGATAACTTTACCAAGGATGTCAATTATTTTATTTTTTTCTGTTGAGGCAAAATTCAGTGCTTTGTAAATGTGGATGTATATGCCCACGATCAGAATAAATGTGTAAACAGAGCACATGCTTGGTCCAACACACTGTTTGTTAGAGTGTTTGTATGTGGAGGAGTGCAGGGGTCACATCCCTGCAGACCGAATGGCTGCCTTGCTCTCTTCTTCCAATGCCAACCTTTCTCTGCAGTCTGCATTTTAAAAAATCACAGGATGCACCTTTTCTCCTCGCCAGATGGTCTACTGTACTGCTGGATGAATGGGTCATTTCCCTCAAGAGTAGGTAGCCTCCAGTAGCTCCAGACACCCTGATCCTAGGTCAGGGTAAAAAAGTCAGTTATTTCAGTCTAAAGTAATGGCAGCCTTGAGAGGAAAGACCCCAGTCCGGTTGGTTAACATTCAACAGGCCTGTTCTACTCCCATTTTTGATGTGCTATATACAGTGCATTGTCTTCAGACAGATTTCTGCTTCCTGAGTATCTTCCAATTGACAATAATACTTTACTTCATATTGCATTTAACAGACTGTAGTCCATCTGTTCCTCTGCATCATCTGTTTTAACCACCTTTAACTGATATACATTGATTAGCCACAAAATTAAAACCACCTGGCTACCGTTGTTAACGTCTCCCTTGTGCCACCAAAACAGCTTTGAGCAGTTTGAGGAAGAATCTATCACATCATAGGAGAATCTATCACTTCAAGAAAATGTACTGTAGTGTCTGGCACCAAGGCAAGAAATGCTTTTAAGTCCTGTAAATAGTGAGGCCTCCATGGATTGAAATAATTTATCTAACACACACCACTAATACTCAATCAGAATGTGATATGGGGACTGAAGCCTGAGTTTAACCCCCTGAACTCTTAGTCTTTTTGCTCAACGATTCCTAATTAGTATTTAAAGGGTGACAGGATGCTTTATCCTGTGGAAAGTCACTGCCGTCAAGCAAAACCTAAACCTATTAGACAATGGTTTGCACAGATGTATAGGTAGGGGGCACTTATCGAAAGGATGTTCTCATATGATTCAAATTAATTCTACTATATACAATATATATGTCAAAGTAACATTCACATCAGACAGCAGATTTCCCACAACCCATTCGAATGATCTTTTTCTGAAATTTGGGTTAGCTCCAGCTCAGCACATGTATTAATGAGCTTAGGGCGCTCATGGAACTGTCACCGACTCACCAATTGTCCTTCACTGGGACTCTTTTGAATCACTCGATAAACGTATAGATAACTTAGGCAGTCAGAAAGATAGAAAGATAGATAGATTGATTGGAAATGCATTCTTTGTGCTGTGTTCAGCGCACTGATTAAATTCAATATCCATTTTCATAATCGTCATGCGCTGTAATCAGTAATCATTAGTGACAACGATATCTGTCTAAAATTTGACATCAGATTCATGTAATTGAAACATAATTGAAAAAGATTGTATGTGTTGCATCTAATTTAAGCCAATCAATCTGGCACAGCTTCAGTCACCGTTGTAATAGGATTTTGGCATTCATTCATCATTTCTCTCTCTCATGGTCATAAAGGAGTATCTCTCAATGGTGCAGGAACACAGATCAGGACATTCTGTTCCTTTTGCAGGATCTGAACAGAGTCCAACTCAACAGGAAACTTCAGACAAACTTCTGAAGAAAGTAGAGTGTATGACTGGGACTGAGAAAAGACAAAGCTGCCACTATTCCAGCATGCAGCCAGTATCAAACACACACACACACACACACACACACACACACACACACACACACACAAACAAAGGGAGCACTCTGATTGACTTCAGAATTAATGTGTTGTTACAGCTATTACTACTGCATTAAAGTTGAAAATGCATGTTTTATCTTTCTAGGATTCTGTTTAAAGAAAGTCCCCCCTGGAACAACTTGGGGTTAAGGGTCTTGCTCAGGAACCCAATGTTAGTAGTGCTGGAGGTGGGATTTGAACCTGTGATCTCTTGGTGAGTGGCTTACCACTAGACCACCACCACCTCATTAGGGCTGATCTAAATAAGACACAAAAAGAACCCTGGTTTTGGTTACTTCTGCTGGCTTAGGTGAAGAGTCAAAAGTAAAACCATTAAGACTGGCCCTTCGTTAATCTGCTTTACTGTTGTATAAAGATGTCAGACTGCTGAACAACACCTCCAGCCCCACTCCAGACAAATCCCAGGAGATTAGCACTCCAGCAGGCACATTCATGTTGTTACAAGTTGCAGAAGCGCTGACATTTCATCAGCCATGATAAGTCTTTTCACATGTGAGTGCGTTGCCAGCTTCACCTGCTGAGTCCTCCTCCAACAGTGGAGAAATGCGGGGATTAACACTTTAAATGGCATCTTTGAGATGACTAAGTCCCTGACCTTCTACTTCCTTCCATCTCTCTCTCTCTCTCAAATCAGCCCACATGATCAGAACAACTTCAAACGGGCTACAGCACTCAGATCATGATCAGCTGGGTTCACGCTGAGGGTTGCATGAGACTGAACCATGCATTTATAGGCTCAATGTAAAATGCAATCATACTGAATCTGTAAATTTATCATAACAATTTGGCTGAATAATGTATAAACTAAAGGTTCTGGGTTTGATTCCTCATGGAATTTGCATGTACTCCCTGTGTCTGTGTGTATTTTCTGCTGGTTCTCTGGTTTCCATCCACAGCAAAGGCATGTATGTCAGGTGGATTGGGAATGCTTAATTGCCCCCTAGGTGTAAATGTATTTGGGAGTGCTTTGCTCTGGCAACTTTTTGAGGGTGTTTCTCTGCCTTTTGCCTTATATGTGCTGTGATGGGCTCCAGCACCAACTCAGGATAAGTGGTTAAGAGTGTGTGAGGTCGTGCACAGTGTACCACACAGTCTACTCATGCATGCATGCAGACTACTTTGTAATTATGCATGCTCATTAATCCATGTATAAATATGTTGGAAGAATCCAGATTTTGCTACTTAAGCTTAGCTTTACATTTACAGCACTTGGACCGACTTACATGCCTTAATCACAGGGACAGTCCCGCTGGAGCAATTCAGGGTGAAAACCTGGGACCTCTTGATCTATAGGACTGTAGGCAAGTACCCTATCACCAGACCACCGCCACCCTTCAGACAGTGATGGGGACGGTACCTTGCTCAAAGGATACCTCTGGGCAACCTTCTAGTCTAGCCTAGTCTTCTAACCACAAGGCCACTGCTGCCCCTGCTTTGGCGCGTTGTGGCTAACAAGCACTACAAGTCATCAAACCAGCCATACATCTCTAAAACTTATACAGTAACTGGGTTTTCTATATGGTTGACTGAACATGGTATGGTTTATGTGGCCGTAGAATTTAGGATGCAGTGTGTACACAAGTGTGCCTTCACTGGCACACATTGCAGTAAAGGTTTCTATTTCTCCTATATTATTTTTCACTGTTAATCTTCAATTTTCAAACTCAGTACATGCAGGTGAAGGGGAGCTGGTATCCATCCATCCATTATCTGCCGCTTGTCCCAAACGGGGTCGCGCTGGTGTCCAACCCAGCGCACACAGGGCGAGGACGGGGGACGCACCCTGGACAGGTCACCAGCCCATCGCAGGGAGGAGCAGGACGGGGACGGTACCTTGCTCGAGGGTACCTCAGGGCAACCCATTGGGAAGGGGTTCGAACCCCGATCCTCCGATCAGGTGGCCAACACTGCCCCTATGAGAGCTGCTATCACTATTATATAAAAAATAGTTCCCCCTGGTTTTTGTAGCACATGGTAAGTAATTTTGTGTCTTAAACCAAATGACTTGAATGTCATGAATGTCACCTGAATGTCAGGGTGAGAGAAATTCTGACTGTATTTTCAGAAATGATTGAGGTGACAATTAACATCTTGTGTTTGTATCCAACCTTCACTACTAAAAAGAAGACTGAGATTAAAAGAAGCAAAATTTAGTCACCAAACATGGACTGGGTTTAAAATCCCATTTAGAATCGTTTCCTTGAACTTTATTTCCCATCACTAATGTGCAGGCCTGCATAAGATATAAGTATTATTTCCCAGAATAATCTACTTTTGACCATAGACGAGCCCATCATGCATTTTAATGATTATTACTGTGGATCAAAAAAAAAAAAAAGAAAGAAAAAAACAGCAATATTGGAGGTTGATATTCATATTCAATTTGTTTTTTTTTTAAATCAGATTGAACTGTCTGCTGAGTGTTCATTGTGTTATTCTTTTTGTTGCATCTATATTGGTTGCTATAGTAATCATGCAGGCATAATGTCTACATGTAATGCGCTTACTGTGGTTTATGGTGCATGAAAATAAAAACAAACCATTTGAAATATAATTTGATCAGTCTTATAGCCTTGAATTTGTAAAAAATAATAAAAAAAAACAACAACAAACAAACAAAAAGGATTCAGGGTGCTGTTTAGAGTTATGAAAACAATCTGATTTTAATCTGATATGCAAATGCGAGTGAGTAACTGCTAAATGAGAGTTAAAGCCGTGCGGTGGGTAATCAGCAGCTCTTTGTGTGGGGCTGAGCCGTGTTCAGGAGCATTGCTGGTCCTGCCCTCATTGGCTTTATTGTTGCAGTACAGGGTGCTTGATGAGAGATGACGGGCTTTACCCGCCGGGACGTAAAGCAGCTTTGCACATGTTCAGAGGAGATGAGAAAGGGAGCCAAGCCTGCAATCCCAGCCAAGGCTGTACTGTATTCTTGGCGCTGGTGGCATCACAGTAAGGCGAAGAGGTGTGAGCATGTGTAGTCTTGCGAGTGAGCTTATTCAGTTTCTTCCCCTCCCTCTCCGCCTATTTCTCATAATCAAGGATATTACTATTGTCGTGAACATAAGCCTATTCCATATCCGCGGCTCGAGGCTGCTCAGAGATCAGCTGGTTCTTTCATTTTCCTTTATTTCGCCCCAGAGCAAACTTGTGATGTGATGCTTTCGGATTGAGAGTGCCGCTTGTATTGGTACTGTCAACACTGATCGCTTTGTGAATGGCTCTTCTATGGTGGAGGATGGGGAGGCTGGTGCCGGGAGGAGAAGCGTATCATAAACCTCCACAAAATCTCCCAGCCTCACTCACTGCATTAAAGTGATCCATCATTTCCTTGCCTTGGCTAATCTAAATGCTTTTGATGTATCATAACAGTTTTATTTCTTCTACTTTCTCCTTTTTTGGATAGCAGCAGCACCAGCAGCCCCCTATGCCTTTGTTGTTGAAGAGTTAGGAATAGGAGCTGGCCTGTGGGGGCCGAGGGGATGATCTAACAGGGGCATTTGTTTCTGTCTTGGGCCTATTCTCTCTTTTTCTCTCCTACCCGCCCAGCCTTCTGCTGCAGCAAACAGAAGCCTTCGACTGGGAGGGACTGAGCCATGCTGCCACAGTGTATAAATAACAGTCACGGTGACAGGAAAACAAGTGTAACACACACCATCTGGCTCTCCACTGGTGTCTGGAGCACAAGGGGAGGTTATGTGTGTGTGTGTGTGTGTGTGTGTGTGAGTGTTTGTGTGTGTATGCGCTACAGGAAAACATTCTCACTTCTCACAACTTTTCACTTTTGCTGTTCATCAGCCAAAGCATTCAGGTGCCAAGCCAATGAAGGTTCATCCTTTTAACTTGACAAATTTGTCCTCTACAACACAGCAATAATGCGATGAGTCACAAGAGGCTGCATGTCATAGTGGTTTTATCATTTGAATGTTCAAGAGAGTATTTATACATAGCGTGAAGAAAACTGTAAATATCAATAAACTGCTCTTCCCCATAAGGGTCAATGCAATTAACTAAGCAACACATTTTTAAAAGGAGTCTGCTCATCTAAATATACCACATAATATATTGTCGAGTTATATACTGCTATAGTGCAGACCTCTGAGGCCTCTCCCTCATTGGGTTAAAATAATTTGTATTCTTTGGCTATTTTCTTTCATCTGTGTAATCATACTAAAATACCCAGCATGCATTAAAAAAACACATCATAAAACCAATGAGACACCCCCCCCCCCCCCCCCCATAATAAATAAATCCTGACTAATAGTGAAGCCACTGATGGAGACTTACAAAGCAAAATATCAACTTCACAGGGAAGTAAACGTCTTAACATAATTTGTGATGAATTTGGATCACATATGTGTAGATTAAGTAAAGAGTTATGAATAAAGAGTTAAAGAGTTAAAAGAGATAAAGAGTTACATTTCTTAGAGCAAAATAAGCAGTTTTCAGGGCATTTGATTGGTTAAAACATTTATCATCGATGCTCAATTGCCATGTAAGTGTGTAGGCATGTGTTTGTCTGTGCGTTTGCCCTCTGATGGATTGCATGACCTGTCAAGGGTGTTTCCTCGCCATTTGCCCTGTGAGAGCTGGGATAGGCAGACAATGAGTGAGAGAGAGTGTGATGTCACTCCAGAGCCTACTGCAGCACCACTGAGGGGTGTGAGCAGGTATGCTGTGGCAATATTTACATTTTTAATCTTGAACAGACCGTCGCTTTAAAATCAATATATACGTATTTTACAAGAAATAAGGCATTAAGACGAGTGCTGTCTATTTATCACAGCGGCATTTGTAGCCTAATGCTATGTGTGGATTTACATCTTTGGCTGTTGCACTCTGATGTAACTCTATTTTTATAGTTTGTGTTTGATAATAAGTGTGTCCTTTCATCATCGTTGACACAGACTATTTTCTGAATGTTATTCTAATCACTTTGAAAACTGAATATAGACCAACAGAAGACTAGTGCATGTAAAAGTGAAGTGCTTTAAAACTTATTATGGTCAAATATTTCACCTTTGTGTGAAAAAACAGGAAAAGATTAAAGAAAAAAAGATGTCTTGCTTGCTCCTCAGTCTTTGCAAATCGATTCTTGGGCTGAAGTGCATTCCTACTGAGAATTACTCATCTGTGAACTGGAGAAACCGAGATATTAATCAATGTAACCTTTGCGACTAACAACCTTGTTATTCCTCAAAGCCAAACAAAATGAGAATTTGGCCACGCTGGAGTCTTGTTATTAGGTCTGGTAGCTAACAGACGTTATATACTTGGCTATTGATCATGACATGAGGACAGGCGAATGCGGCCATAGCAGTAATGGGATGAAAAATGATCTTTTTTCTCATAAGTGTGTGCCTGCTGTGAAGCTCATAAGAATGCTGGTTTCTCTCTCTCTCTCTCTCTCTCTCTCTCTCTCTCTCTCTCTCTCTCCCTCTCTCCCTTTCCCAGAGGCATTGGCTGTTGTTCTCAGCTACTGGCCACTGAACCAGCTCTATTCCAAACTCTTTTCCAACCTCTTTTATTTCACCAGCAGCTCTTTAGTGATTTTGACTGGTCTAATTTCTTGCACCGAGAGAGACCGTCCTGAATTCTCTCATAGCTGTCCTCAGCAAACTTCTAGCCATTTGGAACTGTCCACATATAATGTGGCATTCAGACCAAATTTCCAATAAGTCTGTACACCTGAGGTTATGAATGTTTGCTGATAGACTGTGGCAATGTCTTAAAATAAGATATGGCCATACTGAAGTGTCAACATAAAGGAAATTAAAGCTGAAATCTCATGCCGGCCTGAAGGTTGCAGGCATCTATGTTATTTAATAGAAGCACAAATAAGTTCCAAGGCGTCAGAGTTCAATTTCAACCATCTGATACTCCGTGCGTGGTTTGGTTTCTAAAAAAGAACAATATCCTGAGCTTGAGGGAGCAGGGTTTTTTTTTAGATTTTTGTGGGGTCAGTGGGTCAATGCCAAGAGGTAACAATGAAGATTTAACCATAAAAGTTCCAAGTTGTTCACAGAATAAAATTAACATGAATTTTGTTTTGATAGCCATTTCTTCTGTAGTGAAAGTGACTATTTGCCATTGTGAAACACAGCACACCGCAATGAAATGCAGCTTCGGCTTATACTCTGTGCAGCAGGGGTCAGCCATTTCAATGTCTGGGAAGCAGTGATGGGGACAGTACCTTGTTCAAAGTTATCTCAGGGCATCCTACTGGTCTGGGATTTGAACCCATGACCATGTGATCCTGGGGCCGAGTCCTTAAACACTAGAGTACCGCTGCCTCACTGATGAAACCACTGAAAAGTCCATTATGGCGGAATCATTCAAACGCCCTTTGTTTGCCATAAACTGGCAACTGTGGGATTTAATCAGAAATCTTGATCTCTAATCTCAATTAGTTGGTATTTTTTTATTGATTGATTTCCCTGTCTACACAATAAAAGACATTATAAAGGAGCTCTTTTAATGGTTGGCATAGGTTCATGTGCCACGTTTGAATGGAGCGCTTCATTTGATACATGTCAATCAAATAATTAATCATAGATGTTTGCTAGCATCAATATCAACTATCAACTGTCAACTATACACTTACACTAGTTGCCACACCGATAAACTAACAATAAACCTTGTATTTTTTTGATCAGCCTGGTCACTTTATAAATCAATTAGCTCAGCTTTGTGAGCAGGACTCAACTAGTCCAGAACAGTGCCTTGAGCACACCTGAAGAAAGAACACAATAGCACAAAGGCAGGAGTGATATTTTTTCTGCAGAAAACAAAGTAGTTTATTGGTGTGGAAATACTATACAAGATGAAACCACTTCTACTGCGAGCTGTGACCACACTGAAATACAGCCTCATAAACCACATTGAGAAGGTGTCAAGAACCGCTGCCTCTGAGAGGACAGGGCCGTCTGACTGACATGAAAAAGAGAAATCACAGGATGCTTAGCATGACATGTCCACGAGAAAAAAGGGGTGTTGGTCACTGAACACACAACTACCTACAGCTTTGAAGCAAATTCAGGACCTCCTTAAAATGGAATATCATATACTGCGGCTACTATAAATGTCTTCTGCCTCAGTGACTTGGCCTTTATCTCACTCAGAAATACTCAGTGGTGTGCTGCTTGCTGCTAACATTTAGCTTGATAGAAAAAAAAAAAAGCTCTGTTTTATATTGGCAGCCATCCAGATCTACATTAGAAGTGAGAGACTGAGAGCTGTAGGGATTTTTAGCAAGCAGTAAACATCACAATCTCTTTGCATTTCTACAAGCAGGGTTCCTGAAAGTGACATTTTCTGAAATACAAACAGCATCTCTGCAGTCAGCTGGCATCAAATCAATGTTTTTAGTGATATGTATCAAGAATGTCTGGTAGTCAGTAAAGTTTATTCTTTATTGAATGTGTTATATTTATTAAAGTGCTATTCGGGGCAGTGGTGGCCTAGTGGTTAGGGCATTAGCTACATGATCGGTGGATCGGGGGTTCAAACCCCTTCCCAGTAGGTTGCCCTGAGGTACCCTTGAGCAAGGTGCCATCCCTGTCACTGCTCCCTGGGTGCTTTCAATAGCTGCATGGTGTTTGAGTGTGCATGGGTTAAATGCAGAGGTCCAATTTCGTTGTGGTTCACTGTATGCTGTGCCGTGACCTCGCAATGACAAGGGCTTTCACTTTCATTTTGGTTAGAAGAATGCGGCTGGATTTCTCAGTGAGCTCCAGCCATTGTGTGGATTTGTTAAATGCCATCAGCTGAAGTATTGGATTGTAACGGTAAATACTGGTCTTCCTTGAGGAACCATACTTCTTCAGAAATTTAAACATGTAATATGATTTTGAACTATGGGGAGCTAGAGAACAGCCCTTTGACAGTGTTGCACAGGTCCTCTTGCTTGGCAGATGCAAGCTGAATGTATGCTGAAAGGATTTCCTGTTAGTAGAGCTCTTCTATAATAATAGCAATAGGGGTACATTTTTAAGTTACAAATGAAATCACTGTTGAAAATATATTGTAGTACATTCTATTTATACCTTGGAATGTAATGATAATTACAATATTCCTCCATGTCGAGGGAGTCCTGGTGTCTCTCCTACACCATGTTTCTCAGCGGGACCTCTGTAAGAAAGTTTATCCCTCCTATCGCTCATTGCCAAGGGTAGCTGAAGTTATTGGGCTAAAACTAACAAGTGAGAAAGAGGGCGACTGTCCCACTGCTCATAATCCGAGTCAACCGTGTAAACACAGACCAAAGGTAAGTATTTACTCTACATGTTGCTTCCCTGACTGCTCATTGCCACGGACAAATTACTCTGCGATACCCCAGGCGCTTGCCTATTACAGCCAGGGGTCAGTTTATATTTAGTGCCAACAGGGGCTCAACGAAATAGAAGACAAACAAAAACGTTGGCCTCAGAGATGTGGCACTGGGAGCCAGGCATGTGTCCGGCTCATAGCGTCTGATAGCTGTGCCTTTGATAGTTGTGGGAGGCATATGGAGGGAGCAGGGCTGGGAAGGAGATAGCTGCTGGCCTGAGGGAAGCGCTTTTGAACAGCAGGCAGATGCAGCCCTGTCAGAGAGGCGCTCTCACAGGGAAATGTAAGGCTTATCATTGTTCATCTTTCTCACTGTTCATGCAGTGATAAATTAGCCACTGAAGGCGGGGGCTCTATATTAAGCAAAGGATGATGCATCTCGCTTTGGAAGATGACCTTTCCTTAACATCTCCTGCCAGCTTTAGCGCGAGAGAGAGATGAAGATACCTGTGGATGCATACGGGTGAGTGAATCTCTCCATACCATGCTTAGTGCTTCTAGATTGCCGCTGCCATTTCTATGCCTCAGACTGGAGCTCAGAATCATAAAGTAGGGACAGATGGCTAGAGCTGCATTGTCTGAAATGGTGATTGATGTGTTTTCTTCAGGAAAGTTTTTTGTTATCTAAATCATCCCATCCATAATTTTACATTCTTGAAAGAGGCAGCAAATCTCTGCCTCCTACTGTCTGAGGAATAAAGCTTCAAAAGGCTAGGCTGGTTCAGCTCCAATATAATCAAATTAAGTATTATAAAGCTGGTGGACAAGGCATCTCTGATCAGAAATTAATGAAGAAACAATTTGGTTTATTCTGAGCAGGGCCAATATTTCCACAGTCATTCTTGCTGTCTAGCTACAATATACCGTTCAATACCTGGCTTTAAGCTGATGCTGGTTTATGCTGAAAATACATTAATACAGCTTGGGCACCCTAGGTTAAATTACATGCACAGTTTTGCATGCACAGCATGTTTAAGATCAAAAGATTTTCAGTAGTCTTCAAGTCGGGGGAATTGTTTCACCAACTTAATCTTTCATGTCTTCAAGCAGTCGAAGAAGGTTGATTGCGTTGCTATTTTTGGATCTTTGTCTTTTTGTACTACGCAACATCAATTTCCAACTAACTGTAGGACTAAAGGGGCACCCAAACTTTCACACACAACTGGAGTACTTACTTAAATTCATTAACTGTGTAGTGACATCAGGGCAGCAATGGCCTAGTGGTTGGAGACTTGCCCCAATGGTTGGAAGGACATGGATCTGAGTCTCAGACAAGTAGGTTACCCTGACGTACCCTTGAGCAAGGTATTGTCCCCAGGAGTGCTCCCCGGATGCAGTCACTACAGCCCACTGCTCTTGCTCCCAGTGTGTGTGTGTTCACTACTGGTGTGTCAGAATGGGTTAAATCAATTCACTTATGAAAGTGAAAGTGACAACCCTTGTCATTGCGAGGTCACAGCACAGCAAGCATGAACCACAACGAAATTGGACCTATGCTTTTAACCCATGCACACAAACACTGTGCAGCAGTGGGCAGCTATTGAAAGCGCCCGGGGAGCAGTGACAGGGACGGTACCTTGCTCAGGGGCACCTCAGGGCAACCTACTTGTGAGCGAATCGACCCCACAATCTTCTGATACCAGGCCAACTCCCTAACCACTAGGCCACCTCTGCCCCTAATGTTATGTACCACATTCAGTTCATAACCAGTTATTGAGATATGGACTAAATGATACATGAAATGAAAGTGAAAATAAAAACACTCTTTATGTAAGACATACGTTTGGACATATATAAGACACACATAATAAACTAGTTGAAACTCTTGGTAAGCTTGAGACTAAATACAAAGAATACAGTAATGCAATGGTAATGCAAAATGGTAATGGTATTGCAAAAGCTTCTGAGTCAGTTGAGGATCTTTTTGTTCTGATTTAGTTTTTTTTTTTAAACGAAATACATTAATTTCCAAATTTTGCTTGTGTTCCATGAACCCATTTAGAACCTTTCTTTAGACCTTAGCACTTCTGTGTTCTCTTGCTTCTAAAGCATTATCAGGCCTGTGATGCCAACCCAAATTGTTATCTATCCTCCCCAGAATTGCTTGCTGGGCTTATATTAAACTTAACTATATTTTATAGTTTATTAAACTTAACTATATGTTTAAATACATATAACTTTATATATTCAGGACCCATTAGTAACGGTATCTTTGTGGAACAAAGTAATTCATGTAAAAGTGGAGTAAGAGTGCATGGCCAGTGCAGATGGGAGCATCAACAAATCTACACTGGTCAGATCAACTCAGTGCAATGTATAAAACAAGAATCAAGTAGATGAATGAGAGGTGGTGCTTAAACGGAGAGGCAGCCCAGGTAGCAGAAGAAACAAAAGTGAAAAGCAGCTCATATCATGGCTACTGACTGCTGGTGACAGAATTTTGACTGAGGCTGTATTTAGGGTGCTAAAATAAATTAGTGTTCATTTTAAAATGTTAGAATGGAAATAGCACGTATTCTCTTAGAATCGGGATAATAAATTGCTGTTAACAATAATGATTAACAGTAATCAGAAATGAATTACACCTCTGTGGTTATTGAACACACACAGGGACAGAGTTGGTGTTTCTGAGGCAAAATGAAATTTAGCTTGTAGTGCTTTGCACTTTGGTCTGAATTGACCCATGCTGGTTTTGCCTCAACAAAGTCCTAGATCTTTCACATCTTTCATGTTGGTTATTTAACATAATAATAACATTTATGATAATTACTTTTAATACGTAATTGCTGTGCGTAAATTCTCATGGCAAAGAACAAATATACTAAACAATGCTCATTCACTCACTCATTTTCATAGCCTCCTGTCCTAATTAGGGTTGCGGGGATGTTGGAGCCTATCCCAGCTCTCACAGGGCAAAAGGCAAGGAAATACCCTGGACAGGTTGCCAGCCCATTGCTGGGCAGACAAACAAGCTCACACCTACGGCCAATCCTGTGCATGTTTTGGAAGGTGGGAGGAAATCCACACAGACATGAGGAGAACATGCAAACTACACCCAGTCTGCCCCGCCTGGGAATCAGACCCAGGACCGTAGCAACAGCGCTACCCACTGTGCCACCATGCTGCCCTCTAAACAGCACTAAACTCTGAACTTTCTTTCGTTTTCTTTGTTTTATAGAATGTTGTTATTTCATGTTAGCTTTCAGCACTTTGGTGTCAAAAATTCATTTAGTATATATGTTTATTCAGTCATAATGGAATAATATTATTCCACTAATATCATTGCCCTGCTTTGGAATATTCTAGACTTATACTGGTCCATGTCAGACTAAGTGCTAACAACATATACTACTACTACCACACACACACACACACACACACACACACACACACACACACACCACACACACACACACACCACTCTTTTCCTCCTGTGACACCCCTTCTCACCTGTAAATAATTCACACCTGTCACTCAGAGCTATTGAGCCAGCTGGTAATTGCTTTTATTAACAAACATCTATCACACACAGGGTGTTCTGGCTGCTACAGCATTCTCTGGGGATGGATGCACCCACTGTCTGGTGTCTGTCTTGAGAACCGAATGCCCTCTTCAGGTGAAGTGGGGGGCTTTGAGGCCTTGGGGTACTTTAAGCTGCTTTCCCCAAAATTTGTATACCTCATTACACTGATAGGTGTACTGCATGAACCATGTAATGCTTCCCTAACAACCATGAAATGATTGGTTATGGAAAAACAGATTGGGTTATGATGCTCTGCATATGCGATTCATTTCTGATTGCAAGTGTGACAAGCAAGGATGCTAAACTTCAAGTTATTTATTAACCTTTCCTACCATTCTGCATGATTTATGCAGTGATTTATATAATGAGAGGAAATTTCAAAGGCCACTATAGTGTGAAGTATGTTAATCTTCATGATTGCTTTTTGAAACTGGAAGACTGGGACACAAAAATAAGGAATTTTCAGCTTTGATAGATCCTAGTTTCAAATAAATATGACAACATTGTAGATATGTGTATATATACATATGTAGATATGTGTTTTGTTGAATAGTAGTTTACAATAGTAGTTTATTTTTCCTCTTTAAGCATTTACAAGTAACAGGAATGTTGGCGAAGTGACATGGGCAGATTTTCTTCTTTCTTTCATCGTGAGGTTCTTTGTAAAATGGACATTAATGTATGCTTAGCTCCACCAGTCCAACAGATGTGCCCACTGGAGAGCTCATCTTAGCTCTGCTGTTTTTACACCAGCCACTCGTGCTCATTAATTCCTAATTAATCAATGCATGCCTCTGGTCATCACAACGTTTCAGTGTGTAGAGTTCTTGCTGAGCAGCCACCATTGACACACAAATCTCCTCATGTCCTTTACCCAATTCAGAGCATCTTCTCTTCTCTTCTCTTCTCTTCTCTTCTGAGCTGCAGTCCCTTGCTTAGAGATAAACCCAGCTGTGAATACAAACACTGTCTTGAACCTGTATGAAGGGAGCTCTCATAAAAAGCACTTGAAGTCAATTTCATGTAATGTTTTTCACTACTGATGTTATGAAGACCTTTTAATGTTTACTGAGAGCAGCCTCCTCAGCGTGGCGGCTGAAATGGGAGGTAATTAATGCCAGGGTGTTTTTCTGCTGCGTCTCATTGCACAGCTGGGAATGGAGGATAAGCAGCAATGGAATTAAAGATGCCTGTTTTTTGCACCTTGCAATCTCAGGTTTCTAGAACCCCACCTCACTGGTCATTCTTTTGCCTGACCATATCATGAACCTTATTTGAAATTCTGCAGCAGTATCTCATACCACATGCTTCTTAATACCTTGAGCTTGACCAGTGGAGTTCCATTCACTATGCACAAATCATTAAATCTTCAACAATTATAAATAATTCAGCAGCTCCAAATAAGACTCTGCTGTGCATACATGAATCTGTGTATGTGTGTGTGTGTCTCTGTGTGTGTGTGTGTGTGTGTGTGTGTGTGTTTTAAATCTGTCATGTATAGTTTCATTTGACTGGCAAGATTCTTCAGACTAAGTACAGCTGTAGTGAAAGATCTGCCTTCATCATATGAACCAAAATCTGGTTTGATTTACAACAAATATTAATGATATTTTTCCTCTGCTCCCTAAAGTCGATGATTCATAAACCATTTTGAATGAAATACTAAATTATGAACCATATGAAATTAGTTTAAAACCCTGAAAGCCATATTCTGATATATGAAATATTTTATATCAACAGTTTCTTGATTCTGGAACACTGTTGTGGTTTTAAAACTCCACTTTTCAGCTCTGATAGCTGAAGAGACATGATCTGTCAGCATGTTTTTACTGCAAAACCCTTGAACCCTCTCCAGATGTTTCTGTCAGTGCAGTAAGTTACCAGAACATTTCCTTTCTTCAAAGAATATGTTAGGCGTTCATTTGGCATTGAGTTCATGAATATCATCAATCTTAGCAAGAGTCAGCCATGTCCTTGACAGCGAATTTGTTTGAAATGAAAACTTAATTTAGCAGAGCAAGGAGTATGTTCTCAGTCCAGCCAAAGACCTGACCAAATCCAGTGAATGTCAGATTGTCAAGATGTTCTTTCTGCCAGCTGCCGTGTCGGGTCAATAACTAAAAAGATTGGTAGCGCTTAGCTGTCAAAACTTTTTTTTTCACAAATGACTACAGTCAGAAGGCTCAAACCATCCAATCTTTACTAAACTTTCTATAGTGTACAGTATAATATACAAAGGCTACATTCATGTTATAAGCCTTAATGCCCCAGTCTCGGGGCAGCAGTGGCCTAGTGGTTAGGGAGTTGCCCCAGCATCGGAAGAGTGTGGGTTTGATTCCCTCACCAGTAGGTTGCCCTGGGGTACCCTTGAGCAAGGTACCGTCCCTGTCACTGCTCCCTGGGTGCTTTCAATAGCTGCATGGTGTTTGCATGGGTTAAATGCAGAAGTCCAATTTTGTTGTGGTTCACTGTGTGCTGTGCTGTGACCTTGCAATGACAAGGGTTGTCACTTTCACTTAATGCTATTTTTTTCAGATTAAATTTTCCTTGCAGAGATGGTTTGTGCTTTTGCATGATCCACATCTATCAGCATGCTGAAGCCACCTGCATATTCACATCCTAATCTGTAGCAATGTAAGAGATCCACGTACATCATGAAGACTCTAGTTGCTACTACTATGCTATAAACATAGTATGATGTAATATCGGCATGTATACATGAATACCAGTCTGACCATGGCCTTATTGATCACATGGTCACAAATCAGATATGCAATAATTGGACCTAATTTAAAAAAAAGGATCTCCTGTCTAAGTCCATCAAATCTGTTTCACACTGAGGTGGGTTTGAAATCGGGCCAGTAAGTTGCCCTGAGATAACCTTGAGCAAGATACCGTCCCCAAACCTGCTCCACGGGTGCTGGATTTATGGCTGCCCACTGCTTCATGTGGTGTATGGGTAATATGCAGAGAAGTAATTTCATTGCGGTTCGCAGTGTGCTGTGCCGTGTGCTCACAATGACAAGTTGTCACTTTCATTTCATTAGAAAGAGGTGAGAAGCTGCTGTTTTAATCTTCTTTGCACTGTATTGAGTTTAGGCGCACAAGTTTCAGGATGTGTGTCTTAAATCTTTAGCTGGGGCCAGGATGGGTATGGAGAAGCTCAGTGAAATGTTCTAATTGAGAACAAAATGTTCCCCCAATGACTGGAAGCTTCACATCCACAGACAGCTCCTGTCTGTTTTCTTTACATCCCTGTAAATGGGTACATGCTTCAATTATACAACGAATGTGCTGATGTGCACTTGAGGCAAACAAATGAATGAAGCCCAGGCTGGTCTACTCACCTTCTATTAAGTCTTTATCTTAAATACCAAATAAGATTCGCTGGGATGATGAGTGGATCTCAGATGCACCTGCACATAACTATGACTCTTGAAAAAGTTCAGTTTTGTCATGACAAGAGGCAGAGGCATATAAATAGGGATAAAAGCAGGAAAGGAATTCTAAAACCAATTAAAATATTCACAAACTAGCTCCTTCTTTTGACTCCTTTATTTTGTGCTCAGTGACTATCTTTGGGTCAATAGCTCTTGATAAGCCCTGAAAGTATAAAACAATGTTGATGAGCTTTAATCAAAGCTTTTTTGTCTTACCTTTTAAAGACCACAGAATGAGTCATTAACAGATAGAATATTTAGCTTGATTGGAAGTACTGGATCTATTAAAAGCAGCTTATACTCTAGTTAGAAACTTGATGAAATTAACGAGTACTGCCTCTGCTGGAGTTCTCTCTGCTAACAAAGGGTTATGACATCCTTCTTTTCCCTTGCTGGTCGACTCCGGAGGCACGGCAGACTAATTGTCACATTACTTGAAAGAGTGCTGAAGATAGTGATTAAGACTGCAGTGAAACGGAACTGCTGTACATCCAGTGCCAGGCTGGAGGTTTCTCCCAGCGCCGTCTATTCTATTCACAAAGCAAATTGCAGGCCAGAGAAGTGCCGAGTAGAAATAGCTCCACAGAGCAGATAACAGTCAATTAAAGCGGTTAACAATCAGCTCCTGTGAGAAACAACAGGGTGGAATGAAAAAAAGAATGGACTTGGGGTTTGGGGGAGATGCAAAAGTGGGAAGGCACCAAAGTCTGGATTTATCTGTTCATGATTTATATTTGCTGTGGGCTAAATGGAGTGTGAAGGGAGCCTTCCTCTGAGGACGTGGATCATTTCCCGATTTATGGTGAGACGACGGTGGCATGCCGTTCGTCGCTGCCAGTAGTTAGCTGGGTACATATGCAGAAAGAGCAGGAGGGGGCCTTGGGATAGCAGACAGGTAGAGGACGCCTTCTGGCTTTATCCATGTCTTTCTCCACCTCCTACTCTGTCATACATGTGCTGACAGCTCCAACTGAGGGAGTCTGTTTGATGAATAACCAACAGATAATCAACAAAGTGGTACAAAATCACTTCACATCCGAACAAGAATGAAGAGTAATGGCTTGTGTCCCATGTGCTTGAAGAGGTCCCCCCCAGCAGTTATGTGGGAAGTTTTTTTACCCTTAAAATCAATACAAAGACTACAGGAAATTGTCTAAGAGTCAGCCTGAAGGTATTGTCTCGGATAATATGCGATTTGGTTATCTGATAATAGCACTATCTGATGCGTCTTCCTATGAGCATCGATTATCCTGTCTGTACACACGCCCAATTACTGTAAAACCCCTGGGTGAGCTATGGTTTCTTCTTTGTGGTGGTTCAGCATTAATAAAGAGTTGAACAGAGGGAAGAAAGGAAGGCTTTCAGAAATGAAGGCATTTTTCTGCTGTTTTTTTTTTTTTTGCATGACTGGCCTAAAGCCAGAGGGCGCATTGAGAAGTGAGGTTAAGCCAGCTGTGCTAGTAAAAACAAGATGTCTGAGATACATGAATTAATGATCCAATCTTTAGGAGATGGTATGTGCGTGATGTAACATCACCTCCTTGGCTGATGGTACACTAGAGCTTGTATGCCCTGATGGCCACACGTCTGTGCTTGGACACAGAGGAAGGCATGCTGGAATGGCAGGCAGAAAATCTGTCCCACTTCAGTTGCCAGCTAACAAAATTTTCAGGCCTGCTGCTGAGTGCATTCACACCTCGGAGTCAGGCTGAGTTCAGAGCTTCTTCCACACTGCACAGGTGGACACAAAATCACAGTCATTCTCTGCGTCACCATTTTCTCATCTCTGTCTGATTGGGTGTCAGTTTTGTTTATAACTGGGTCATTTATATGATCAATAGAGTAATCAAGAAGGACTTGCAAGAACAACCTATGCAAGCAGGGATGACTTAATCTAGGCACATTTGAATGCGTATCAGATAGAAGCCTGATCCAGTTCCTATTCTATTTCATGTATTTGCATTCCACTTAATCCACTCTTTAGGTTTCATAAATCTTGATTCACAACCTACAAAAGTGAGGAACATTTTCAGAACTAAACGCTCCTTGTCTGCAGTGCAGTGTGGTGCTGTTTGAAAGCGACTCCCCTGTGTTTGAGTTTCAGAGTTTAATGGTACAGAAATTAGTACTGATCCATTTGGTACATTGCAGCACATTGCGTTCCAAGTGAATGTAGAATAGTTTAACCATGCAGGCTTTGTGAATAGCTTTTTATGATGGTCAGTCGATAAAGGTTTGATCAAACTAAAATTAAAAAATAAAGGAGCCATAAAATAACAAATGTTCAGTGTTTCAGATTTAAAAGCCTTGGATGTATGCCAGCTGAAAAGCCAGAGGAAAGGACCCACCCATATCCTCCAGGTCTTTTGTTTGGGAGCTTTCGGGACTAACATAGCCTCTGGCAAACACAGATAAGACACAAGGATAAGACCTGAAATCAAAAACATTAAGATTACATTTTTTTTTATAATAGCTAGAAGTAAATATGCTGTTATTTAAAACAGAAAGGTATGTGCCTCTTGGGTCTGAGTTTGTTCAAATGTATATGTTTAAAAACTAATATATTTAATGTTTTACATTTTTTTTAACGCTACCAAAAATATTGAATGGTGACTTCATTACACTCCATATCTACAATCATAGGGTTAGGGTTAGTTTGAGAGGTTATCTAAAGTATGTGACCCCATCATATGAAAACACACGAGATCATATCAGTATCCCCTGATTCTCAATATCAGTGATAGGATCTGGCATCCCTATATGAGGCAATGGTAGTCTAGTGATTACCGATTAGGCTTGAGTAAAGTACTGTCCCCAGAAGTACTGGATTTAACTGCCCCCTGCTGCGTGGTGCATAAGGGTTAAATGCAGAGAAAGCATTTCTTTGTGGTTAACTTTGTGCTGCGCTGTGTATGCACAATGACAAGTAGGCACTTTCACTCCACTTTCACTTCACTATATGCAAGGGCTTTCAGAGATTGTCAGATATATCATCGTCAAAATATAAACCAGGAAGGCTTTTTAAAAGCAGAAGAATTAAATAAATAAACACCATGTTGCAAAAAGGAGGACGTCTATCACTCACTGTTTTATGAAAAAAACTGGTTTTGAAAATTTAAATATACTTGGTCATTATGCAAATTGCTAGCTAATGATTACTGATTAATTGACAAGATGAGAGTTGGTTAATTTCTCACTTACTAATGGAGTATTATTGATTAAACTTGACAGTCCTCTTAAACGTTCCTCTGGGGAACAGCAAGTGATAATATACTCGTATGTGTAGCTATAAGCATATAGAGCGTAGGTGCTTGCAGAATTTTGATTACTTTTCATAATTGTTGACCGGAGGACTTCTTTTCGAACGTGCCAGCTGCCTGCTTACTTAATTGCACATTGTGCAGTTGGGTGGACCCCGGCAATTTTCCCGTTCTGCACAGCCTAGCCCTCTCAGTAAGGGAGAGAACAGCGGCAACTAAACACAGGCAAATCTGTAGGCTGGGTGGGTCATATCTTCCAGCAGCTGCCCTATAACATTGTTTGAATAATTCAAAGCAGTGCATTCACCGAGTTACCATGACGTATACAGTCCACTAACACAGACAGTCCCTGTCAGCTTGTGCTGGACATAAACCTCATCGCACACATGGTTATGAATATGTATTTATACACATATTCCTTGCATAAGATTTCACAAGACCAGAGAATCTTTAAGGAAATGCACTAAGGAGTCATCCAAATTAACATTAATCCCAATAATTAATAAATATAATTCAAAGAAAAATTTGCACTAGTACACATTTGATATTGAAAGTCCTCTCATTGTTATATTATGAAATCTTGCCTTGGTAGAGCATTAAACATTGATGGTGTGGGAGTGAGAATCTGTATTCAAGATGCAGTTTTAAAGCCAGGTTTAAGGAATCCTTAGCCAGGGATACAGTTTATCTCAAATATAGGCGCTCACAGAAAAAAGTGAGGGGATTTCACTTCAATTTTTCTCATGTATTTCATTCTGTTTCAGCAGCTGAGTGATGGCATTTTGATCTGAAGCTCTCTGGGTGAGCATGCTAAGCACTTCATGGAGATGCGTAATGTGGTGCAGTCAGGCTTGTTCAGACAGGGAGGCTTGCCTTAATGCTAAAAACTTACGCACAGAGAAACAGTGAGGGGCTGTGAGTGGGTGAACGTGTGTGTGGGGGGGGAGCGAGAGAGAGAGAGAGAGAGAGAGAGAGAGAGGAGCCAGGGAACAGAGTGATAATTCCAACTGTGACAAAAAGTTATCATGCTCAGTGCTTGTGCATTGCTCTAGGATATGGCAAACATCAAAGTTTCCCTGAGAAAGGAACAAGGAGAGGAAAAAGTAAGATGTATAAAATGGTTTGGGGCTAAACTGTGAAAATGATCTTTTGTTTTCAGTGGAGAGATATCACTTTAATGGCATTTCCAGGGCGATTAAAGGCTGCAGAGGTGATCAAAGCCTATTTGGATGGCCCCAAGTTCTGACAAGATAACAATTTTGTCTGCAAGAATAATTTTTCCCAGCAGCCAGTTGCAATCCAGTCTTGATCAAATCAGCTGGTGTAAGTGCTTTTGCATTTTCAGGCAAACCAAAGTTCTGTAGCTTGGATAATTTCTTCATGCTAAACATGAAAAAAGCATCCACTGAAACATGCCAGCCAGACACCAAAGCTTGCAAGGCTGTACTGTATGGTGATTTTTATGTTAATGAGATTAAAATAGGCAAATTCCGTGAAAGAGACACTAATTATAGAGTCTGCACACATTTTGGAGGAGGATGGGCATTTTACAATAAACTGTCACATAAATGAGCAAAGACATAACTTTGCATCTAGAGTAAATCAAGTCTATGGTCTTTGTACATTGTGACCCTTTTAAATCATCATAGTCACTGCATGCATGTCTCTCACACACGCACACACACACACGCACGCATGCACGCGCAAGACTAAAACTAATGTCAGATATTTGAATAACATCTGAATAACAACACATTTGAATGCAATTAATTCTGCAAAGCATCCACTTTATATTCAGAAAAACAGTGAGGTTAAACCCACATTTTATTTTCTTTGCAAAGTTCCAAAGAAGTAAAGGTTCTATGAATCTAGGATGTTATCAAACTCATATCCAGTCAGTCTCTGGATTAAAACATTTCTAGATTATAGATACCAATTACAAATTCGTTCCAAAAAAATTATGCACTTTAAAAAAGGGATACTACTGCTCTGGACACTGCTTTGCAGTGACTGGCTTCTAGAGGCTTTATTCTTACTGAAGCTAAAATGTTTTTTTTTCTTCTTTTTTGAGAACCTATAAATAAACCTTTGAATAAAACAATGCTGAATGTTGAACGAAAGTACCGAATCAGCATAAATGTCTGATGATGAATCTGTATTTAACTTGCTATTCTTTTGATGATTCTAAATGGAAAAATCAGCCAGGTTGATCCAACATTAATTCACAACTAACAGAAATGTTGGTGTAACATTTGAAGCTTTATTCTAAGACTAACACATAACCTGCTACTGAATCCAGATTATTCAATGGATCTGAAATAGTTTTCTGTACTTGACATGCATCGACCTTACTGGGTGAAGGAAAGCTTTTGCCCTAAAAGTAAGCCCATATACTTACTTGCTGCCTAAAAATGTCCAATTGTAATTATTTATGCAGATGCAGAGAGCTATTCATGCAACTTGCAGGATCTCCTCATTTGACCACTTTAGGACACAGATCAGCTAGTTCTGGAACTAGGAGCTACATCAAACTTTTGGTCACAAAAACCTTAACTAGGCTTTGTGCAAGGCAGTTTGGATGCTGATTGCAGCTGAGTGATGACATCTGCAGTTCCAGACCTACTTAACCTAGTAATTAAATATGCTTAATGTTCAGTGCAGGGAGAGCGACAAAATGTGCAACACTGTCTCTCCAGGTCCAAAAGCGAGCAATGAAGCTGCATTAAAGTATGTTCGGAAAATACAGTGTACCCGGTGAGAACTATAAAACACACTCAGTTGTATCCTTTGCACAGAAGGACATTGTCGTGTGGTTTGCCCAGTAATTGGGCCTGTTCAGAGCTGTGTACAGAAGTCATTTTGGGACAGTTAAAAAGTGCTGGCAATTATGTGGTTGTTAGTTTGGAATGTTGAAAACTTCAGATGCATAAAAGAAGCTGGGCACCTGTCACAAATTGGAGGAGACTGGATGTAACTGCAGTGGTTTTGCTAGATGTACAGCAGGGAAAGACAGACACTCCAGGTTGAAATACTGGCAAATAGGACAATTAAGGGCAGACAGGCTCATACATTCAAAGGTTAAAGGTTAAAAAAACAAAGCCAGAAAGCTGAAAAACACTTGAAAAGCAGGCTTAGAAACTAGCATCACACCAGAGACTTTGCATGAAGTGATGGGGTGTAACTAGCTTAAAAGCACTGAGCAAATCAGTGCCAGGTGAGGTAGGCGGAGCTGGTGAACAATATACTGGCAATGCCAAGTAATGAAGAGAGGGAGGAGAGTGAGCCTGGTATGTGACCTTTACCCTCTCAGGCAGGGTTTGACTTTAATAATTTAAATGGAGGAGGCTTGGTGTTAACAAATGCTTCTGCAAATAAAACATGGAACATACCACACTATTGATGGACAGTCTGTCCGATGAGTCATGGCACTGGTGCTTGAGTCTGTACTTGCAGTTTTTGGCATGTTTTGAGCAACAAGGTAAACACCAATGGTGAACCATCCGATACACACTCAAAGACATTTTGGGAAAAAGGCAACATTTGTGCAAAGAAATGTAATTTAATAATGAAATTAGCATTGTTATTATTTCACACCTGCAATAGGTCTTGTTCTAAAGGCAGACAAACAAAAAAGATTCCAGTTTATATATCGGTCTCCACCAGACCTGAAATTTATAGGTTTCAGTCACACTACTGGACAATTCGAATTTTGTTTTTCAAGTCAGATTTTTACACCTGAATATTCAGATTTCAAGTTACATGTAAATACAGTTTGGATTTGTAAGCATTTTCTTTCATATCCCTTTTGGTTGCCATGGCAACAATGTGAGTATGCTGATTAGAAATACTGGTGAGCTCTGATCTGGAAATGTCTTGTTCCTTAGCGACATAACTAACGGAATGAAAAGAATGTATTTAGTAATATTTTTGCATGTTTTAGCAACTCGAACGTAAACATTGTATGGGAGTAAAGTAAAATGGCCTGGTCAGCAGATAGCATTAGCTAATAAACTAAAAGTCTCTGCCATTAATATCTGAAGGTAAGCTTTCTGAAAACTTTAATGTAAAGCTATAGCATGTGCAGTAAAGCAATGCAATCAAGGCTGCCTTCTTATTATGTGCACCAATAGATCGCCAATAGTTTTACATTTGTACTTGTAAATGATTCAGACCACTTATAATTCTGAAAAAATGCCCTGAAACAGGTCCAAATCAATAATGTTACATGAATGACTTGTGCATCATAAAGAACAACAACAAATGAAGGACCCAGCTGCACAAACTATATTCTATGTCAAAAAAAGCCCCCATAGTAATTCTGACCTGTCACATGTCCAGAAATCCAATTTGAAAGGAATTTGAAACTACTTACTTGAAACTGATTAGAAAATGTCAGATTTCCTATGGCTTTTTGCTATCGTTGTGATTAATTGATATTGTGATTTTATACAGAGCATCCTGTTATCAGTAGGTAGTTTCAAGCGTAAACTCGTTTTTTCAGTTTCAGTGATCTGACACATTCAGCTGATTGCTATTGACCCTTCTAAACTGGTATGGCTATCTAGTTTCACATTTAAGTTGCAGTAAGGTTTTGTTTTCTAAATACCTTAAAGAATTCCTGCATGTAGTCTTGCAATGATGCCAAGATTGTTCAGGAGGTCACAATTAATTAATCTTCTATTTGAAAGCAGGAAACAGGTGCACAGATTAATTGGCAATTAGTGTAGAATGCAGTGGAACAGAGGGATTATGCAGGAGAAATAAAACCTTAATTAGAGCAAGCTCAGTTTTAATGGTGTGGCTATTATGCAGCGTTTCGCATGTCTAACTATTATCAGCTGAATATCCACCCATAGATACCATGGCTTTCTGTTCTGCAGAACCAAAGTGAAGTGAACACAGTCCCATAAGACCTTGTTTACTTTCTCCCCAGCAAGTGGGTGAGCTTAGCAACACCTCAACTTCCACACATTTACATATTTTTGCATATATGGCATGATTTTCATTTCTGGTGTGCCTCTTCTGTACACATGAATTTCATTTTTGAAGCATATTTAAGAAGCTTAACTCTCCTCGATACTGACCCACTTTCTCAAATGCTTAGAACTTAAGGACACTACTTGGAATTAGTCTGTTGTTTTAGCTAATAGCAAGTGTACCTCATCACTTAGTCAAAGTTTTTTTTTTTTTAGGCAGATTATAGTAGGGCCAGGGGGGAGCTGGGATTTCAGCATTGGCTTAATGGTTCTGCGTGCAAGAGTCAACACTGAGTGGGCTTTTCGCCTCCAGTGCCTCTCTGTCACTGCTGGTAAATTTAATGTTAACAGAAGTTTTTGTCCGCATTATCAATTTTTTCCCTTTTTGGGTTTTGGAATGTAAATGGTTTGCTGTGAAATTCTCAGTATTTTTTCAGAGAAGAATAAAAGAAAGCTACGCATGATCTGGTCGACCTTCAGCTTTCAAAAAGATACTACTCTTTGACTACATAAATAATTAAAAAATTATCATTTATAATAACATTTATCTTCTTCGTAGCATGGCAATGATTTGTTGTCAGACAAAACTTTACTGCTTTCACAGTAAAAAGCAGGGCTTGATTGACATGTGCCCCATTAAAGGGTGGTTTTCCACTTTTTGGAAAATTTAACTCAGCACTTCCCCAAAACAGTTTCTTCTCTCAAAGTTGTTCAGAGGTCAGTATCAATGGATAATGGCTTTTTAGGTTTACCTGCAAAACAAAGACTTGCTAACACACTATATAATATCTAAAATCAAGTGAATTACTTTAAGCAAAAGTTATCCAGAAAGGCTTCCGGATTTATCGAATCATTGAATGATCAAATAAAAATATGAACTTTGTAAACATCTCATCCTGTCATTTTCATTTTTTCATATTCTTGAAAAACAACAAACGTCCCAGTCTACCCTATTTGCAAGCTGCTGAACTCAGCTGTGCCAATATTTGTTTTTTCAAATAAATTGAAATAAACAAAATCAAAACATTCTTGCAAAATAAAATTTGTCTTTATTGAAAGTGACTGTTCTTGTCATTGTGAAACACAGCACAACACACACCTCTGCATTTTACCCACACACAAGCACGTGCAGCAGGGGGCAGCTATTGAAAGCTCACGGTGAGCAGTGACAGGGATGGTATCTTGCTCAAGGGTACCTCGGGGCACCCTATTGGTCTGGGATTTAAACCCATGACCTTCTTACCCCGGGGCCAACTCCCGAACCACTAGGCCACTGCTGCCCCGATTTCCAGGGCAAATCCATGAAAATATGTTTGAAAAGACAATAAAGTAATAAAGAGAAACTACAACCGAGCTTCCTAAAGGAAGGAATATGTACAATTATCATTTCTTTTGCAAAAATGCAGAATTGTGCAAAAGTCTTTAGCCAATCCCCTTTTCTTCATGTTTGCTTCCAAAGAGAATTTTTCCAAAAAGTTTTGAAGAGGAATAGTTCTCCAAACTTTTCAGTCCAGTTTCTGTATCTGGCCAGTTTCAGAGGATTGTTTTTTGCTTATTAAGCCACACAGTGACCTACTTGAGAATCATTCAACCTGAACAAGAACAAGACAAGACAAGACGTGAAGCAGTGAAGAAACAGGTGCAGGTGATTCCTGATGATCATGCTGGTGATAGTCTGCTGGTGATGCTGAAAGCTGAGTGGCTTTTATCCAGGATCTATGTATCGTTAGGCACTTTGCAGACTCTCACTCATTCACTCACTCATTTCCTGAGACACTTGTCCTGATTAGGGTCTTGGGGGATGCTGGAGCTTATCCCAGCACTCAAAGGGCAAAAGGTGAGGAAACAGCCTGGACAGCTGGCCAGTCTATAACAGGGCACTTTGCAATTTAAACTAAAACAATTGCTCCCAATTCTTTTATTTTATCTACTCAATTTACCAAACATATTACAATATGACAGACATGAAAAAGTGTTTTTGTACCAACAAGGTGATTCCTTAGAAGATAAAGAAATAAAGGATGAATAAGTGGGGTACAGTACTTGACATTAAACAATATTTCATGACATATTAATAAACCTTTGCTTATTCAGCCCTTTCTCCTGACTGTGAACAGGAGACCAACTGAATAAAGCTGCATTGGCTTTCCAGAAAGTACAGGTTCAATCCTGTTGATGCAGAGAACGCAAAGCAGACAAGGAGGAGGAGAGAAATGAGGCAAATGAGAAGAGAAAAAAGAGTGGTATAGTGCAATGTGCTAGTGAAAGAGATTACACTCTCTTTCTTTCAAGAGGTCAATTCTTTGAGGCCAAGCTGGGAGAGGGGACAGTAAATGAGTCTCTGGAGAGAGGACATTACTGAACAAAATGACCCTCATTCCAAGCTTAAGGGCTCTAAAAAAAGAAAAAACAATAGTCTACAGGATGCGAAAGCTGTCGGCCAGTGATTCACACGGTAGTGACCGTTTTCATGTGGCAAAGTTTCAGAAAGTGTCACACTAGCATGTGCTCTAAGCAGTACGTGATGCAGGCTTAAGTCTTTTTTTTGTTATTCACAGCTTTAATGTAATTCATGTTTAAATGAAAAGATCATTGGAGTAAAGGACTCACTGGAAGGAAAAAGCCTCAGTGGACAGAATTTTCAGATGACAATTTATCTCTTCATCTTTTCAGGTAGCAGATGGCAACACTGTAAGCTGCAAAGGCACAAATTAAAACATATTTTTATATTTCACACATCACCTGTTCATAACACTTTCTGAGAAAGTTAAACACTATCATTGTTGGAAGTGCAAGGATATTCAAATGAGACAGAATCCACCACAAGCAATTTTGTTTTTTTTTTTTATCTCTTTGTGATGCTGGCCAAAAGTATGTGGACACTATTCCTAATTATATCTTGAACCCACAGAGCAATGCTGGGCACATATTTCCAAAGATACTTATGCAAATCCTTCACAGGAAAGTGGAGGGTGTTAGACTACAAAACGATTGAGGGTTATTTTATGTTAATGTCCACTGATTTTGAAATGGATGCCCAACAAGGTCATATGGATGTAATGATCAGGTGTCTCGATACTTATGCTCTGACTAGCTGCCCTCCGCTGTATCATTAAAAAGCAAGAAAAACTCTGGGGTGCAACTGCTTTTTCCTTCATGTGTATGCAGGAACCAATTTAGCTGCTCCTTCATTAAGATTTTTCAGTGATTAAAAGAAATACCCTTAGCTCACATCTGGCCTTTCAGCTCATTTTTATTCAGGTGTTGACTAATAAAGTATATGTGCTTTATTCAAAGTTTCCTATTTATTTTCTCACCAATAACTAAATTACTATTAACTTTGAAGAATCAAAGATAGAATTAAAACTCGGTTAATGTATCATATTCTGTCTTTTTGATTTGCTTAGATGAACCCGGTGTTATTCTGATTTTGCTATTGTATAGCTGACTGAGGATAACCAGAATTAATAAAACAGTGATTGTTCCTCAAAAACGTCCCGCATTTAGAAATGTTCCACCTCCTGCTAAAAGCCAGGTACTGTATATATATATATATATACCTTCCCTTTGAGGATGCCCCACATATTCTCAATAGGGTTTAGGTCTGGAGACATGTTTGGCCAGTCCAGCACCTTTACCCTCAGTTTCTTTAGCGAGGCAGTGGTCGTCTTGGAGGTGTGTTTGGGGTCGTTATCATGTTGGAATAGCGCCCTGCAGCCCAGTTTCCGAAGGGAGGGGATCAAGCTCTGCTTCAGTATGTCACAGTACATGTTAGCATTCATGGTTCCCTCAATGAACTGTAGCTCCCCAGAGCCAGCAGCACTCATGCAGCCCCAAACCATGACGCTCCCACCATCATGCTTGACTGACTACTTTACATTGCATCAAAGTGTCATATCTTTGACATACAGTACTGTGCAAAAGTTTTAGGCAGGTGTGGAAAAAGGCTGTAAACAAAGAATGCTTTAAAAAATGGAAGTGTTAATCATTTCACTTATTTATTCACTTTCACTTATTTATTTATTTTCATCAATCAGCAAAATGCAGTGAATGAACAAAAGAGAAATCTAAATCAAATCAATATTTAGTGTGACCACCCTTTGCCTTCAAAACAGCATCAATTCTTCTAGGTACACTTGCACACAGTTTTTGAAGGAACTCGGCTGGTAGGTTGTTCCAAACATCTTGGAGAACTAACCACAGATCTTCTGTGGATGTAGGCTTCCTCACATCCTTCTGTCTCTTCATGTAATCCAAACACACTGGATGATGTTGAGATCAGGGCTCTGTGGGGGCCAGAAGAACTGATGCTGGTTTGAAGGCAAAAGGTAGTAACACCAAATATTGATCTGATTTCGATTTTTCTTTTGTTCGCTCACTTTGCATTTTGTAAATTGCTAAAAATAAACAATCATTATTTATATTTCTGAAAGCGTTTTTTGTTTACAGCATACAGCATTTTTTCCACACCTGCCTAAAACTTTTGCACAGTACTGTACATATATATACTGTGTGTATTTCAAGAAACACATTCCTAAACATTTACTCCAAACCAGTATGAAAACACTTATGACTGAGCTTCATACATGGCAACAACTCAACAATTTTTTACAAAACATTTCAACACAAATTTCATGCACCTTTAAACACGAGGTTCCACCACTCGAATGTTATATATGTTCATTCTGTTCCTTTTATGAGTTCAATAAAACACATCTGTTACATAACTTTGCACATGCCTTTAAACAGTCTTTCATAAAAACTAACATGTTTTTTTTTATGTAAAAGCCTCTCTGCACATCTCTAAAGTTCCATTTCATTCCCTGTTGATATGGGTGGAGACTCTGAAAGAGTGAGATTCAGTATGCCAAGGTCAGCTCCTCTCTGCGAAGCATTCGCACATTGTTGGCTGAAATGGCAGCTGGAGAGAATCAGAGCTGAAGATTATGGTGCTACTTGAGGAGCAGGTGAAAAAAGGGGTCGTGCTTTTTGAACAGTTCTTTCCAAAAATGAAACATCTTAGCAGCATCTAAACCACCACCTGTAGTCCATGTCGTCATGGCGACTGATTGTAATACAACAAAGGTATGAATCTTTCTTGTCTCTAAACTGGTGGAGTCATTTTTATTCAATGATGGCATGTAGTGCAAAAAAACAAATACCCATTTCACTTTCTCTTGCAACACTCACACACACAAACACACACACACCAGTACGGACACAGTGAACAACACTCACATGTACAAATGCCTCCAGGGCAGAAAACTACAAGGTCTGGTTGTTGAGCTTGACTGTGATCTCTTCAATGGAAATTACCAGAAAATCCTTAGGGATTCTTGATATAGCACAAAATTGAACAAAGCCTAAATCTATGGCCTTCGTGACCATAACCATGAGTAAAAAGCAAGGCCATTCATATCCACAATGCAGTGGTATGAAAATACAAAATCCAAAAGTGCACATCCCTGTTGCCTTTATGAGAGCACTGTTGTCAACAACCCCAGCAGCAGAGCAATACACTTCTCCAGCTCCTGTTTGTGGTGGCAGGGAGAAATAGAAGCAGAAGCAGATCTCTCTGTGGTACTGTGAACTCCAAAATATAAGCCATTAAATAAACATTAAGCGCCAACTGGTATTTGAGAAGACCTCCGAGAAAAAAGTTCACCATGGTCATGAGTAGCATCTATTTTTAATTGGCTTTTAATTGGACTCATATTTTAAAAGAGGTTTGTTACTTGCAAAACTAATAAAGAAAAGGTATTTTAAGAATTACAAACATTCCCTCAATTCAAATCAGGCTTTATAGCAGCCGGGAGGATATGACTTGTCTCCTTATATTTACAAGCTCTATCAGAGCAGGCTGATGAGGACGTATTACCTCAATTGCTGGAACATTCGCATGTGTTGCCAGGCTGATTTGTGTGTGATTGCTGTGTAGGTGTGATACCAAGTGTATTCATGAAAACTCTTGTTTAAGTGTTATTTAATGCACTGCCATATTTAATATTACTGCTAATCATCCACCTTTCTGTCTGAGGTAGCGGCTCTAACCTGCTATTTTTTTTTGCCAAAAGACCTGTTGAAAATAAAGCAATTATTTAATGTTGCTTGTGCTTTTAAATGAAAATCCATGTAATTTGTAAATATTTTTTAATAATGCAATAGCTGCGCCTGCCAAATGACTTAATACATCAAATCACTGAGTCAAAACATGATGAGCACTCACAGATGAAGTGAATAATATTGCTAACCTAGTTATAAATTTGCATGCCAAGTTCTTGTAATCGGTCCTTGCTGCTGATGTGCTGAATGTGAAAAATTGGGCACATGTAAATACTTTGACAAGGACAAAATTGTTACAGCCAGATGACATCTCTGAAATATCGAGACAAAACGTGGCCCAGCTTAGTGATGGCTTAGTGGTTAGGGAATAGGCCCCATGATCGGAGGTTCCTGGTTTCGAGTCCAAGACCAAGGTATCGTCCCCAAACACTGCTCCCTGGGTGCTGGATATATAGATGCTCCCAGCTGCAGTGTGTGATGGGTAAAATGCAGAGAAAGAATACTGTTGCGGTTCACGTTGTGCTCTGCTGTGTATTCACAAGAAGTCATTTTCGCTTTCATTTTCAAATTGCAACATGTGAGGTGCTATTAGTCATCAGTCATGAGTACCTAATGACAGGCAAAAGGATGTTGAAACAGAGTAACCAATCTAACACTTCAAACATTGAAAGAATTTACAATGAGCATACCATCAGAAGAACTTGGAACCATAGATGAAGGTCATCAGGTCCAGTATTGTTATTTTACGTTACATGGATTGCCAGGGACATAGAAGGCGGGGTACAAGGCAAATAACAGCACCAAGACACCCTGCAGAAAATCAGTGGAGTGCAAAGACAGTACAAAGCTCTGGGCAGTTTTAGGCTGGGAAACCAGGAGCTGGCTTTTACATGAAAATCAATTTAATATATCTACCTAATCATCGTTGCAAACCAGTTACATCCCTGCATGGCGGCTGTATTGCTTGATACCACTGGCCACTTTTAGCAGGATAATACATTCTGGCATAATGTCTCTGGTACCACCACTCCTACTATGTTTGGGAATACATTTTGTCTCCACAGGCCAGACGCATCCGTGACAGTCTGATGGTTAGAGACGAGTAGGGTAAGAAAGCCACAGCCATGTTCACTAAACAGGGAGATACCAAAGTTAGCCAGATACTCTGTAAGCATGGTGAGAGATCCTGAGCAGAGACCATGAAAACACACTGTAACATTCAAGAAAAAGACTGGTAGAGAGTGACTGCCCATATGAAAAACAATTATGATAAAAAGTTCATAATATTTCTACAATTTGCTTTCAATAGTAAATCTTCATCTTAGATGTACTGTGCTACAATAATTATATCATGGATTGAATAAACATGTAAGTTGTTTATAGAGAAAGTGCTTGTGAGATTATGATTTCCATATATGTGCTAGATATTATTAAGTCATACAGTTGTGACTGTTGTGCCATACAGGCCAATTCCTTTTTTTTTTTTTTTTGGCCATGCAATAAAGACATTTGGATTTTAGATCAAAAGATAATCATGAGTTAAGATGAGATCAGATTTTTAGCTTTTACTTTCTGCTATCAAGGCATCTTTAATTACATGGAACATAACACCTTTAGTATCTGACCTCCCAGCTTTGTTTTTTAAAGCAATGGTTTTCAAACCAGGTCTCAGGGTTCCCTGTCCAGTTCATGTTTCCACTGACGAAGGATAGAATGAAAGTATAGCTTATGCATGGGCCACAACGCGTCAACACATATCACTATTTCTATGGCCATGTTCACAAATCATAATATTTTACCCTTCTTGAATGAACAAAGGGTACAAGTCGGATATTATGCCATGTGCAAGACTCCTGGGAGCTTACTGTGGCCACAGACATCACCCCTGCCAGCAGATGGTCCTTTGTTTCAATTTGCTCCACATTTTTAGAAAGTTTTTCACACTGCTTTTTCATAGAACGCTATTAATATGAGTAGATGTATTCCTGGAGGTATTATGAAACAAAGGCTGACTTTGTCTGGCCAATAAAAAATTCATCAGTGTTACAGGAGCAGGCCTGACTCAGGACCGGGTCTTTCTGGTTCCACCTTGCAAAAGAGAGACTGCGGTCAGCAATCGCTACCAGCATCTCTCTCACACACCTTAGTCTTTCCATTTCATTCCAGATATCTTTGACAACAGCCTGAGGGTAAGAGAGCGAGAGAGAGAGAGAGAGAGAGAGAGAGAGAAGCAGCAGTTAGTAACACTTATCTTCCCATCTCCTTCTGCTCCCATAATAGAAGGTGCGATGCCATAGCAAGGTGATTGTTGAATGCTTGCTTAATATGCGTGGGTCTCTGTAGGCCAGCATATGAGGCTTGGGATTTCGCTATCTAAGCTGCCGTTTTGCGATAAAGAGCTTTTTGTGTTTATCAGGTGGCATTTAAATCTGATTACTTTCTGAATACTCTCCACAGAGTCTTACTCCTTATATTCTTTATGCTAGCAGATAAGAAGTGACCTGATAAGCATAAAAACATCTAGCTGTCAACATTTTGTTCTTCTTATATATGATTAGGTTCATTATTATTATTGCTTCTAATTTATGAATGATGTCTTAATGGGTGATGGGAGGGTTAGTGAATTTTTTATTTGAGCAGGACTGATTTTTGACATCAGAATGTTTGACAGGAAGGCTGCTGCTGCACATGCATAGCTCAGCGTTTCTCCATGTTTTTAGGTCAAGCACCCCCTTCTTCGTCCGATTGCACTCGACTGCAGTTTGTATCAAGTTCCAGCTTGAACTACATCCTTGAGCCGAACAGACAAACATAAACCTCAAACCCACAACACATCTACGGTCTGTTGTGGTAGTTTGTAGAATGGATCGCCTTCAATCTAACACCTGCATGCATTTTTAACCAATCAAGCCCTCCTGGTATGTTTTCTCAGTGATTTGCAGTGAGCTGCTGAAATATGAATGTGCCCTCTGTTTGCCCCCTCTTTGCTGCTCAATACAGATGCATCACTTGCCAAATATTGTGACACACATTTTAACAAACCCAGAGAACAGGGCAGGTGAGCAGAAACTAGGTGGAGGAGCCGAGCCAATGTTTGATACAGAAAACGTACGAGATGTGAGATCACACTCACTAGCGCTCAACTTGATTTCAAACCTTTATTCATGGCTACTGTGCTGTGTATTCACAAGGGCAAGTAGGCACTTTCACTTTCACTCCAATAAAACTGCAGCAATCTTATGCTTCGCCTACATAAAAATGAAAAACTAAATGAATGGTTTACACTGGATATTTATTGTAAATAAGACGAATCTTCTCCTGAGTATTCCATTTTCAGAGAGCCACAAAGCTGCCGATATAATAACATATAAGAAAGAGAGAAAAGCCAAATACATTTTGACGCTGAACAGGACAGAATAAGAGAGAGTTGTCTTGGTGTATTGATTTTTTATTATATGCATGATGGATGATGCAGAGACAATGATGTTTATGTAGTATATCCTATTAAATGAGGCTGTAGTTATTGATTGAAATAGGTGTATTTTTACAATCAATCAATCAGTCAGTCAGACTGCCTCAGTGGTAATGTAGACATTATGAGCTCCTTATAAAGCTCCTTTTGGTTACAAAGTCTGAGGTTAAGGTTGAGTTAGGTACAGGAAGGTAACACACCCAGGAGAAATACATCAAAAATCTACGCACGTGTGCTCACAGCAAATCATAAATGGAGAACTACACGGGTCAATAAAAGATTTGTTAATAGCTCTGCTAGAGCTGTGTATCGGAAGTCAATAGAATGAGTGGATCAGATTAAAGAACGTCAGAAGCACAAAGTATCAAATAAATTCATTTAGTTCAGAATCTCCACACTAAGAAGGATTATCATCCAGCAGCCAATAGGCATGCTTGTTCCAAAATCTAATCAGCTGATTGGCTGTCTAATTTGCATCCCCTAAGCATAAATTACTGACGTCACAAACACGCAGGGTGAAAGACCCTCAATACCCCGGACAGGTTAATAAACATCAGTGTTTTAAATTGGTCTCTTACTGACATTAAACAACGCCTCTTTCAGATCCTCACACTCATTTCTAAAGCCCATTCACTCTTGATCAGAAACAAAAAAGAAGGCAAATGAGTATTTTTCAGGAGCTGGAAGTGAAACGAATGTAAGGTAATGTTTTCAATATAAACCCATCCTTCAGATTAAGATCAGCTAAGATTAAGCAGTGGTTTAGACAGAGCAGCCTGTTCATGCTATGAGATGGAGTGAAGTGAAAGTGAAAGTGAAAACCACTCTTAATCAAAATCATAAAACTAATAATGAAAATGAGTTGCTGAGTCGCGCTGAGTCGCACTGGGACGCAGAGCGCGGAGAGTTGGGCTTCAGCAGCTCGGGATGTTTGGGCTTTTCGAGCGCTAGTTACACAATAAGACTCATATTTGTCTGCTACAGAAAACGGGTTTGTTGAAATATTCCGGATCCTCTCCAAACAAGCCACTTTGTGTCAAGAGCACAAAGATTTCGATCGTTAAAACCAAGGCTGGAACTGCAGATTCAGTAGAAAATATTTTTTTCCCCCTTTATTTTTCTACATTCAAAGAAGGCCATTGAAAAAAAACACACACTAAACAATTTAAACAGAAATCACAGCCTGTGTGTGTGTGATTTTGTCACTTCAGTAGAATCGAGAGCTGCAGACTAAACAGGACGAAGTAAAATCCCGTGTTTAGCTCATTAAAGCGTCAAATCTGAGAGAAAACATGACTCGAGTCGGAACCCCTGACACGTCCACTTCACCGTGTTTTAGCCCCGCCCACTTCACTGTGATTGGCTGGCTGTAACCGCGCGCGTCCGAAGTGATTAATATGCCTTTATATTTGCATTTACAACTTGATTTGCATTTCAGTTTAAACAATATGAAAGGAACATGAACTAAGTCTATTAAAAAAACACATTTAAATAAAATGTTGATTGTTTCGAAGTTTGTCATTACAATGATCACAAATCTAATGTATTTCTTAGGCTTCAATATCATTCTGCACTTCCGCGGTAGTTCTATTGATCTTCTCACGTGACGCCGCATCTTTAAAAAGGCCACCTGGGAAAGGTCTCCAGGAGAGCTAAGCAGACACAGCTTTTAGTCATCGTTCAAGTTTTGTGGCGGTCTAAAGGGCCCAAAACCTGAAGTTTATTCTTATATTGTGAATTTTTAGGCTGATTTGTGACCTAAAGATTAATTTGCTTGAAATGAGGTAAAAATGTATCTGCTGCAACTCTACAGGGTTTCATAGACTAAAAACTTAGAATAGTATTTTCTTTTTACTCTTAAAGGCTCGGGCATCTAAACGTGCTCTTATACTCGGTGTTATATTCCCACTATAAATAGAGGCGTTTGTGTAGAGGTGTTCATGTGCGCGTCTGTGCAGCCTGAGAGGAGGAACTGTTAGCCAATCCGGGCTCGGTGGGCGGGGCTAGCGGGGATACGGGGTGGAGGGAGGACAGGCGGGCGTACTCTCCGCCAGGCGGGCTCGGTGTCTGGAGCGCCGGCGTTTGGGAGGTCGGGGCTCCCGCTTGTCCCGACGCTGCCCTGCTTCACACGGCTGATGCTGAGACTGCGAGAGGAGCCTCACAGCACGGCGTGTCCACACGGCTCCGAGCGCCTGAGATCAGCTGCTCCTCCTGCTCCAGACCGCGCTGAAGGTGGAGCGATGAGTCCCGCGGATTCCTCTCCCAGCGCCCACCGCTCTCCAGGTGAGACCCCCCCCCACACACACACCTTTCTTTCTTTTCCACATTACAACAGTGTTCTCACCGTCTGGGCCGTCTTCACTCCGATTGCCAGCATTTCCCAACTTTATCCCAATAAGAGCTCATCTTTATCCTGTGTCAGCCAAGTGCTGTTCAGGATTTCCATCTCATGTGATTATAAGACAGTATGACAGGGTGTGGATCTTCCCCATCACAGGTAAAAGGTCAAGGTAGCTCCCAGATGAGCCTGTCTGTCAGATCCTCTGACAGTATCACAGAAATGACTTGCACTTTCCTTCAAAGTGCATGAAGTGCACATGACCTACACTATGATTTGCTGAGTGCGTTCCGAGATAAAACCTAATATAGTGTGAGTGGAGCCGATACTGAGAGAAGGTGCATGATATTCCTCAGTATACTCCTCTGATTCTACGGATGGAGCATAAACAGCCCTGCTGGTTGCGTGATAGTGTGTGACATGGATTAAAGAATGTTAACATTGCTTTTGATTGCATTTTCCCCACTGGGGCTTTTGTGTGTGTTTCTTATTAGTTAGATAAAACCGTCAGGTTTAAAAATGGCAAATAGTGGCATGTTGTCTATTGTGCATCTTCCTTGTAAAATTAAAGATTTTTTTGCCAAATCACACACCACATAATGTAATATAACATAACATGATGTTGTATTGGGTAGCGCTGTCACCTCACCGCGAGAAGGTTCTGTGTTTGATTCCCAGGCAGAGCAGCCAGGGTTCTGTCTGGGTGGAGTTTGCATGATTTCCTTGTTTATTTGTGGGTTTCCTCCCACAGTCCAAAGCCATTCGTGTCAGGTGGGTCGGAGGGGGAAAATGCCCCCCTTGGTGTGAGTGTTTGTTCTTGTGTCTGCCCTCTGATAGACTGGCATTCTGTCCAGGGTGTTTCTCCACCTTTTGCCCTTTGTGCACTGGGACAGGTTTCCAGCATTACCCAAAACCCAAGTCACAATAAGCAGCTGTGATACTGAGTGAAAATATAGTTTGATAAAAAAGATATAATTTAATTAGCAACAGGCAATAATGTTATCAATGTAATTATAGGAATGTTTATCATTGTGATAAACTGCAGCTAAATATGTTCTGAATTTACTCTGGATTTAATGAGTTCTTAAATGTTGCCAACTACCTTTTTTTTCTGTTTGTTTTTATTATATAGTATACCTCATCTTATTTTACTGGATTTGTTGGAATTTGTATGGTTAATGTTAAACAACATACAAATGTAGTTTTTGATTGAATTTGTATTGTGGATTTTATTTTTGTTAGGCATCTTATAAATGCAGTATAATATTACCCTGTTCAACGGTGTCTCTTTCCCTACTTTCCCCAGACGTGCTTACAGGGGGGTCCAGCTTAATTCCCTCTATTAGTTTTGCAGAAGTAAGTGAGCATGTAATGTAGATAAACATGCCTGCTGCAGCAGGTACCCCCTCCTGCTTCTGGCAGCCTGCGCTGTTTAAAGTTTCCTGCGTTTTGGGGAGATAGACACAGCATGCAGGAAAAAAAACGCTCCAGGGAGGCGTGCACCTGTACCGACCTCGTGTAGAAGTGCAATCTTTTTCAGTGCTGCTCCTGTAGTCCCCCCTGCACTGAACATTTTAGGTTTTTTTTTTTTTTTTTTTTTTCTTGCTCAACACCTGACCTCAAGTCTCATTAGCTCATTACCAGGCAATTCATGAGCCTGAAATGAGTGTTAGAGCTGGAAGATCACTAAACTGTGTGATGCACAGGGATTCCAGCAGCAGGAGTGAGAAAACGCTGCTTTAGTATCTGCCAGTTAATTACAGCAGCTGAAGCCAATCGGTGTGGCATCAATATCCATTTGGAGATTCTTTCCGTGCAGTAGGTTGAAGCTCTTTGTTTGAGCTAAGTAGATTAGTCTGATTTCAGTTAAATGAAATAAATGCATAATCCTGCAGTGGCAGGATGACCATAGAGTTCAGGAGAAGCGTAAGAGCAGACAGCTTGGCTGTCTTTTCACTATAGAGCCTCACCAGCACGACAGTTGTGTGGGACCTTCTGCCAGTTTGTGTTAAGCTGCCTGTTTAAAAGCGTCTGATCATGCTGGTGTTGAAACTCTTTGCCATGAGCTCAGTGATTCACTTTTAATTAAAAGTGGTCTTTTTTGTTTTTTGTAATGTATCATGTCAGCTGAAAGCAGGCCCGATTTGATCAACAAACTTTTTCAATTAAGTCAAAATGCTTCAATTCTAGAGCTTAAAGATTCTGTTAATTGGTTCTCTTGAGTTCAGCAGTAACAATCCCCTGCTCCATTTGTCTGTCTTGGCATTAAAAAAAGGTGGTTTATTCTCATTGTACACCAGAGTGTTGTATACCAGAGAGTGCCAGACCTATTATCTGATTGTGGATTTTTAACTTTCAGCACAGGGGGCTAAACAGAGGAGAAAGTGGAACTGCTGAAAGTTTCCAGTAATCTGGACACACAAAAAAGTAATCATATATCAATATATCCTCTGACCACTCACAGCTGAGTTAGAGAACCTTGTCTCAATGTTTCATCTATAACCGTTTACAGTTTAATATGTTTGTTGGTTATTGTGAGCTCTGACATTAGCTAAATAGTTCAATCTTCCACCACAGTAGCAGGTTTCTTAGGTGGCTGTTATTTTCTGGGGCGTGATTTTTACCGAACAAAGTCTCTTTATAATGAGCCCCGGCTGAATGCGAGGAGCTTTCAGTACGCTGATGGAGAGGAGGGGGCGAGAGAGAAAGAGAGATGGGTGAACAGGACACTACTCGTTATTTTCATTCTTCACGGAGTGCTGTGGATGGTTCAGCATTTTTAACTCGGCCTCTGCGAGATTTCAGCTTGTTTATTCTTTATTGAGATGGATGGACAGACTTATACACAGGGTTAGGGTGGTGGTGCAGTGGTAGGGTACTTGCCTAGGGACCAATGGCCCACCACTGGGTCCCTGAGCAAGACCCTTAACCCTGAGGTGCTCCAGGGGGACTGTCCCTGTGATCAGGACGTGGAAGTCGCTCTGGATAAGAGCGTCTGCTCAATGCCGTAAATGCAATGATTCAATAAAATTACTTAACTGAACAGGAATAATACAACAACAGCTTTTTGATAGATTCCAAAATAGGATGTCCCAACAAGACCCTGTGTTTCCAATGGACCAGTTTCTTACTATAAGAAAGACCACTAAGGGAAATTAAAATAAGCATCGTCATCACACACGCTGCAATTACTCAATGCCAAATTAATGGAGACGGTACATTTTTCAGCGTATCATTTCTTTTCTCAGTAATTGAGAATTCATTTTATTGCAGTAATTATGAGCCCTATAAGAGACACTGTGTTGGAGCATTATAGAACTTTGTTACTTTATAAATCAGGGTCCTCTAATCACTGTGCTAAAAACCAAAGAAAACATTTCTTTTCGGGTTCTTTGCAAAGATTGGTATTCATAGCTCTCCACTGCACATTCTTTTGTCACGTAACTCGAATTTACACTTTCAATTAGAAACAACATGGGGAAGTTATTACATTAATATTTTATGAAACTAGAAGGAAGACGACTATGAGAGGAAAGGCACATTTTTAAACATGCAAATGTATTCTGCTCTTTTTGAGGGGGGAAAAAGCAGACATTTTTCCCTTCAGGCAGTTGAGAAGCTATCATGAAAGCTCCAACACGTTCAGCTTTAATGTGTGCTAGATTCAATCTCCAGGCCCTAATATTTACAGTTAATTAATATTCTCCTGCTGGAGCCACAACTTACAGGCTGTCTGCACCAAGTACAATGATAAGAACTAAAATTATGCATGAACAAAACAAATGAAAAGAGCTGCTCTGCAAATAAATGGTATCTATGCGACATTAATATTGTGATTGTGATGTTCTGAAATTAGCAACAGGAGTGAATATTTGCTTATAAAGTGCTTTGAATACAGTTTTAAATATGTTAATGAGGGTCAAGACATGTTTATAAAATTGGGTGCAGTGCAGCGTATATCCTCCTTATGCTCACCCTGACCCACATCGTTTTAAATTCCTGCTTCACACTTCCACTCTCAGAGAAACTGTACAATTTCTGCTGATAAAACTATGTTTTATTTAAAGTTTAAACAATGTGTAATATTGAAAAACTGGCCGATTTAATCTTGGGTATATTTGTGGTCATTTTTTTCCGACAAAACTTTCGACCACCAACATTTTTGGTGCATTTGAGACCGATCTGTACAACCACCCAGACAGAGATGTGTATGAGCTTTTCTCATTGGCTACATTTTGCTTTTGGTCAAGGTTGATTCAACTGGAAAGTTGTTGCAGATAAATCTATTACAAGAACTGCCTGGAGTCTGTGTGGTAATGCTGGGCAGTAGGAAATTTTCAGAAGCCTTTGGGGTCCTGAGTTAAGACCCTGGCAGGGTACAAATGAGGGAAAGGCTTTGAGGCAAATTAGATTCTGCATAACGGCTTAAATGAAACTGCAAGTCTTAAAAGTAGGTGAACGACCAGATTTAATGTTTTGAAATGGGCAAAGCCATCTTTCTTCTGGGTGTCACAAACAATGACCTGCACTGTCTGTCACATGAAGAGACTTTTTAGATTCTGCACAGGATGTCAATACAACAGCTTCAATGACAATAAGATCTTGGTGATTTTTGCCCTTAGGGAAGGGAAATATCATAGAACACGGCATCTAATTAGGGCGGTCATGTGTCGTTGGTGTTTGTGCCAATGGAAATGAATGTTCCTCACAGCGAATGACACAAAATACTAGGGGCTACACACATCATGGTGTCCTTATTTGACCTTTGCACTTAACCTACAGTCTTACAGATTTATTAGATTCTGCCAGATCACTGGGCAGGTACAGAAAAAGGCCAATAGCCTAAGTCACATCAATTTTACATCATTATACCTACATGCAAAGTTTTGTCATTGATGCCTTTAAAAAATTGGCCTAGATTTCATACCCATAGAGACTCTTCATGAGCTCTTTCTGTAAAATTGACTCAGATTTGGATTGATAGGATCAGGCTGACCAGATTTCTGATTAGCCCTTGAGGGAGAATGAAAGGATTACCCACAGTGCTTTTGCTTCTTCCCTGTCAATCTTGCAAGCCTCCCAAACTTAAAGACATCATTGTCTTTAATAGCTCAGAGATATAGCCGAGAACCCATGGCTAATTCTGTAAGTCTCCTGAGATCTCATTTATTAGCGTAGCCTGCGTTTGTATTTTGGAACTACCTCCCTAGTCAGCCAGCCTCTTTAGTGCTGTGAAGTGAGTGAGGACCATGAAGTTAGCTGCCAGAGCCTCTTTTCCTCTCATACAGGCCCATCCATAATAGATAAGTCACTGTAACTTACAGTGCAGGGGCATAACTAGGCTAATGCTGGGATTTGCATATTCATGCTTAGGTACATTATTCATAAGTGAGCGGGTGCTTGTCTATGCCTTTGCTCCGTGATCCTACAGTAAAGATGCCTGTGTGCGGCTAGCCGCACGGTGGATGGCAAGTATTGATTCTCTCGCCTCATGACAAGCCTGTATCCCTGTAGCATCAAAAGAGCTCATCTGCCCCTTGCCAAGGGGGAAGACTCATTAAAAAAGCATGAATTTTGATGAGGCTCTGTGGATGCATGCAACAGGACGACAGGTTCTGCGCTTTCTACTGTTCGGTTTGCTGTCATTTTGGAATAATGGGATGGTTGAGGAGATGGGAGGGTGATGGTGAGGGGACGACGAGTCTTTTGACACCTAATTTGAGAGATTTCAAAGAGGGTTCTTCCCTCTTCTCCTATCAAGGATCGCAAGGTAGCAGATGCCATCATTTTTGAACGTTATGAGGTGAATTTACCATTCTACTTGATAAATGACGACGAATGCTTATTTATTCATCGTTTTTGTTCCCTCTAAGTCACAGCCAAGGAGCCACATCTGAGAAAGTTTGCTTTTTTCATTACATGTTGTGCGTCATCATGCAAGCTTTTCCATGTGTGTCTTTTGATTATTCAGTTTTGTATTTTTAATGAAAGGGATTTCTCTTTCATTGTGTCTTTTCTACCACCTCTTTTTACCTGAATGCTGTCAGATGCTTTTTATTTATTTATTTTTTATTTTTTGTTTAAAGTCAGTAATGTGTCGGTTCATGTTTCTGTAATATACTTTATTCTGTTCTCAGCGCCTCGGAATTGAATGTTAGAGCAATGAATTACAAACTTATTTTAATTAAGTGGTGTTCTATTGCAGAAAGGCTCTTTCCGAAGCTTTTTTGCAACACTAAGGAAATATTAAGATAATGAGGGCAGTCATTTGTCTGGCGCCTTGACAAGGTGACGAGGAAGAGATCATGGACTGCTTTCATGCCTGCACATTATGCATATCAAATGGTGTCATAGCAACTGGTGAAGGCCTTCATTAAATAGCGATCAAGCCTTTTGTAAATCATCTCCTCAAAAAACCAAAGAAGGAGCTGTTGTAAGTGCCGCTTGGTAGCTTTCACTAAAAGTATAAGGATGTCTGAACTCATAACTAAATTTGGAATGATTTTTGACCTTGTGTCAAAAAAAAAAAAAAGAAGAAAAGGTTGAAATGGCCTTTTTTCTCGCATACAAAACACTTTGCATAAGACATTCTCAGGCATGGTTATGAGTTTTGCCTCTAAATATAACCTAATGGATGAGTTTTGAATAGTGCTTTATGTAATATTTAAAACTGAAATGATATTGAACAGAGAAGCACCCTTTTTTCTTAGCAGAGCTCTATCCTTTCTTTCACACCTAGACTTGTCATTTCCTTTTCTAACATTCACACATCTTAAAACGATCAGCATAGGCACGATGGCTCAGTCTGAGATATTTTCTCATCCCCGCCTGAAAATCTAATACTTTCATAAACTGGGCTACAACCCTAAACACTACCCGGAATTGTGGTGTAAAACACAGAATGACTCAGTCAGCTATTTTCTGTATGTTTGCCTTATCAGGAATCATTATGTGCCTTAGGCTTAGGCAACTTACCAGAAACACCGTTTAAAGGAGAATAACATTTATAAGGGTATTTATTAATTTTTTTCCGATAAAGCCATTTGAGAATATTCACCACACTGCAAATATATTGGAAGGAAATTAAGTATATGTACATCATACACTTTGTATGTCTTGCATCTGTTACTGAGTGTGTAATACGGCAAGTCTCTCTGATGAGGCTTTGATTATGATATACATTATGAGAGAAATCTTCCCTGAATTCCCATTCTGGGAAGTGTACTGACTCAAATTTGGCACTGGTTATTATGACCTTGGTTGTGTATAGCTGCACCACTGTTTCTTTCTTTTTTTATTTTATTTATTTATTTATTTATTTTGGGGGGGGGGGGGGGAAGAAATATTCAAAAAAAGAGATATAAAAAATGTAATGAATACTTCATTTTGTAGACGAGTTACTTGGAAATGTTTGGAAAATTTATAAGGCTTTTGTTTAATGGTTGCTGTTGGTACATCATCATTATCAACGTTATCATTACCTCCTTACTCCGATGAAGCAGCATGATGAGTGCGGAGTGATTCCAAATGGACAAATGGATCCGGATCGCTCAGATTGGTCTGGATAGGTCAGGCGGATCTTTAACTATGTGATATCAAATGTTCATCTGTGTATTTTGCATTAACGTTGCTTTTAATCATGTCAGAGCAAAAAAAAGAAAAAAAATGCGTATGTGGGTCCATATGTATTGCATCAGTTGTTCACCTACATTTATTTATTTTTTGTTATTATTTTTGAAAGTGGTGTTCCCTTCTCCCCGCATTACCAGTGAACAACTTGTGAAGCAAACTCAATGGAACAGTATAATTTCTACTAATCTTTAGAATGAGCTGTACATATAGGTCTAATCATGGAGTTATATGGGTCTATATGTGTCTGACTGATGATTATAAACTTTAAAACGGATTTTCCTAGGATGGAGATGTTATAGAACACATATTTGACTTGATTTGTGATTGAGGCTTCTTTAAAAATGTAAAATCTATTGTTTGTGAGTGGTCAAAAAAAAAAGGCCAAAAAGTCAGCATTTCATGCAAATGATTTTTGCAGGTCATCTCATAAGGTAATGCAAGCCATTTCACAATCGCCACTAAACAACAATACAATTGCGAGTTATTTTGTCCTTGTCGTCCAGCCCTATTCATTAGCATGGACAGAGTTTTAAGTAAACCACACTCCACAGGGGGAGCCTTCATCTCCCAGCAAATTAAACCATCAGCTTCCTGGTTGGAGTTAAATACGAAGAAATGACTCATTTAATGTTCGATTACCCCCTATTGCCACACTATAAACAATGGCTCGTGCTCCATCGGCAGATGTTAATACTCCTTTTCGTGAGATAACGGGCTCAATCTTTGGTGGGAGCTGGCTTGTATCACAGGCATGTGTGGATGCAGATAGACTTTATTAAAGCACGCTAGGAGAGTCCCGCTGTCTGGGTCATTATTAAAAGGCTCTCTCAATTCTGGAGATGTGTCTTCATTATGGTAGCACCCGCTTAGCACCGATAATGCCTGCTCATTTGCTCTGGAGTCCCTCATTTTTCTGTCGATGATAATGCATATCTCTCACAGCAGTGTGGATGACGAGAGCACTATTCTCTGAGTGCTCGGCGGATTACAAAGGTTAATCACCAATTTGAAGCTTATTGTTGCTAAATAGTCAAAGACCTACACGGACTGTGTCTGCTTGATAGAAGCCTGACTGTGCACTGGATTTGAATGGTGCCTCCCTCCAGCTTGGTGATGGACCACTGCTGGATGGCTTCATCTCTTCCACAGCACTGTAGCATCAAACAATGCTCTCTGAAGTTGGTTCCACATGGAAATAATAATTATTGTCTATAGTTTCAGTTCACATGTGGTGACCAGCAGCCTCTGTCTCCATCTGGCCCGTGTTGCCTGGACAGAAACTGGAACTGCAATCAAATTCTGGGGGGGGAGAACATCTCACATTTAAGCTTATCATTTCCATCTTGTGAAGGGAATAATGGGGGTTTTGATGAGGCATTGTTTACTTCTTAATTGTGTAGTTCAGACAACCAAATAGAATGCATTTCTCTCAGTGGGAGTATCGTGAATACAGATGTCCCTGTGGTTTTATTGCATCTAAATGACAACATACAGTTGTGAATGGTCCACTAGCTAATTAATAGCTTTCAGTTTTTACCATTTTAACTTCAAGTAACTGAACACTCCCAGACTTCCCTTCTTTTAAAGTGGAATTTCAAAAGTAAATTTAATGACTTGTTTGGTTAAGATGCACAGAAAGTCATTTTCGGCTGGCTTGCAGTGCATTGTTCTAGAGAAACTGGTCCGAATCGTTCTCAGCAGTGGTGACAGGAATCAGACGTCCGAAGCGTTTAATGACCTAAAACTTTGAGTGTAATGAACATTGTGACCCTTGCCTCCGTTGGGATTCTTTACAATGCACTGCAATTAAAATGAGACGGACTAGAGTTTAGAGAGCAGCGTTTAATCACTTGGTCTTGATCAGTGCATTATACAAGATTTGGCTCAGAAGTTGACTGACAGGCGAATGCCATGGAAACTTGCAGAGATCTTGAAAAAGAAGGGCCAGCACTGCAAATATTGAATTTTTGCATAAATGTAATGTAATTGTCAATAAAAGCCTTTGAATCTTATGAAATGCTTGTACTTCAGCTATCATAGAAACATCTGAGGAAAGAAATCTAAAAACACTGAAGCAACAAACTTTGTGATAAACTATACTCGTCATTCTCAAAACGTTTGGCCACGGCTGTATGTTAACATAAATATCATGACCTCATGTATCGGGAAAATCTCTTTAGGCATTAAAATATATTTTGGCCAAATCATCCATTTTGACATTTGGCCAATTACCTTTTCCTTCAATTTTGTATTTGGATGTCTGTATATTCCCTGCGATGGGCTGGCGACCTGTCCAGGGTGTGTCCCCCGTCCATCGCCCTGTGTGAGCTGGGATGGACTCCTGCACCCCCCCGCAACCCCGTTTGGGACAAGCGGCAGAAAATGACTGACTGACTGACTGTCTGTATTTTAATATATGGGCTTTTGCTGTTGACCTTGTGTGTCACATGGGAACATAAATGGAAAAAATATACTTTTTGCTCAAGATGCTAATCACCCACCTACCTGATAGGTGTAAATACATGACTTTGCCTGATTTATTGCAGTCGCTGGATTCAAATTCAGCTCTGCTCCACTTCGATCTGCCAGTCACATGACTGCAGGGATGGACATAATGCTTCCTTGAAGGGGATCTATTACATTTCTTTGCCATGCTTGATCACTGTAAAGGTTTGACGGAGTTTAATTTTATTTTGATTGATTTTCATGAATGCAAATGTTAACAAAGGTTGAATTCTGTTTTGATGGATGTCTTCCAAAACATTACCAGTTTGTTTCACACTTTGTCACATCCTCTATGTTTACATTTTGTCACAGTTCCAACGCAAAGGTTGTCACTGTGTGCTCACAGCACTTTGTCAGGTCTCACATCTGCCACTGTCGCATATGACACAGGAAATGATTTCAAGTGTGTTGGCTGGGTGTTGATTGGTTGAAGTGTGGCAGCTTAATCTGATAGATTGCAGCCTGCTAATAGCAGCCTGATTCTCTATTGGCAGTTAGTTTTGGCATTAGCGCTATGAAGTGCCCACAGCTGGACAGGGCCCTTGGCATGTGAATTGACACTTGTTTTTATTGCATAAGAGCTGAAGCCAGTTGATGTGAAGAGCCCGAGAGAAAGTGGGTGCAGCTGTTTGCTGCCTGGTCTCATTCACTGAGCTGCTTCTATATCAAGAAGAAACCTCAAAGTGACAATTTTTCTACAGCACTGCTTGCTTCTCAATTTGGTGCTTGAAGGCTAGGCATGCTGCTAGTACTCATCTGAGGCAGTGTGATATAGCACTCGGATTCATGGGGGGCCGAGAAACTATTAGTAACAAGACCCACTAGGAATAAGGGCAGTGATGAGGGCCTGGAAGTTTAAAGTGTTTCTGTTTCCTAATTTTCAGTTTAGAAATGCGGAGCAGCCAATTTTTTCAATTATAAAATAAAAAAAATAGTTTGTGTTTTTATTTTTTATATTCCTTTTATATTCCTTTATATTCCTTTGATCAATAACTGCTTTATTAATTGATTAGAGTTGTTTATGCAAGTGCAATGCTTCCCAGATCTGCACCAAACCTGGGATTGCACCATGGGAGGTACGGGAGATGATTTTAGATTGTGTGGGTTTCTGAACTTTCAACATTTATTAAGTATATCCAGTATTTTATGCAGCATGGTATTGAATGATTAAATCCCAAAGATACACGCCAGAAAAATAGTTCTTTTGTTATTATATAAATCCAAAGACTTCTTTTAAAGTGGAAATGGAAATGACTGCAATAGAAAATAAATATTACAATAACTATGAAATTTTCTTTTTGTAAACTGTTATAATGGCTTGAATTATTCTCGGGGGGCCAGCGACAAACTCAAGTGAGTTGAAAAAACTGAATTGTGTTCTTTTAGAATGATCAGACAAAGGGAGACAATATAAAGGAACCAGAGTGATCCTGCGCAGGCCGATCACTTGAAATAAACTAAAGAGAGAACAAAACAAAACTTTTACTTAATTACTACTGAAACTGAGGGGCGTCCGTCTCTTTTTTGAAGAAGTACTTGATGACTCCTCTCTTTTGAGAGCATCTCCTCTTCTATACTGCACTCATCTCCACCTCATACTGTAACATGCCTAATTTCTGCTTTTCACTTCTTCAGCTTCCACAATGTACTTTCATAGATTTTAATTTGCTCAGCTTCTACTTTTGCTTTATTTATGTAGCTTTTAATGTTCATGTAAAGCTCTAACTGCACTGTAGCTCAAAGGCTACACCTCACTTGTGAGTTGCTTTGGATAAAAGAGTAAAATGAGTAAATATGATAATGATTTCTTGTCAAATTATTATTTGAAATAGGTCTGGTGTACATACAGTTATCATCAAAGTGCTGCTGTTAGAACATTGAACAGCTTCCAATAACAGATCATGTTTAGACCAATTATATCAATCTCACAGTGGTCGTGATAAATAGCAGATATTAACCAATTTTATTATTCTATCTTAAAAAGCTCAGAAATGCTAAGCAACATTTAGGTATTTTATTTAGTTTCTTTAATATTTGTAATACTTTCTTTACAGTCATAGTGTTAGGAAATCAAGTCAGTTTATATACTATTCAGAAACGTTAACTCTGGACTCTCACTGGAGTATGTTAATAATGTATTTTTGATTTGATAATCTTTTCTGTAAATTACGGGATCTCACACTTCCTGCTACATATTAAAAGCAGGGAAGGGATCGCTGTTTTGGCCATACCACAAGTGAACGAGGCAGAGAAATCACCATGGTTACTGCAAGGAACTTTTCCCATAGCAAAGCGAAATGTTATTGGTGATTTGCTGCATTCCGTTTTTGACAAGTAAAACTTTGCGGCGGCATGTGCTTATGGACTTGTCTGCAGTGTTGCCGAGAGAGTGAAGTGCAATATAAAGCTCAGCCTAACTGTATGTGTTCTGGCAGGGATTCAGGCTTTTTGCCACACTCTTATCTTATATTGTGCTGGTTCACTGCTCTGTATAACTGCGTGTCCTCTGCATTGCCATCCTTGACCACAAATGGCTTATGGCCAGACTGGGTCTTGAACCCAGGACCCAGCACAAAAGTATATCCCTGCATTGCAGATGCAAGGCTTTTAGCTGCCAGACAAGCAGGGCAGGGGCTGCAGTATACAGTGAAGACGTGTCTGATTGAAGTGATGTCGTTATATAACTGCCAACAATGAAGGTTGCTGCTTCTCACAGAAGGAAGCATTCTGTAGATAAGCTCTGTTCAGTGTAATACTTCCAATATCCTAAACTTTTCCTTTATCTGATGAGGTTTGAGTAAATGAAATGATCAGATCCAACACTTTTCTACAAAGTCAAAATTGTACTGAATGTGTAAAGAATAGGGCTGTTCACAGTGACTCAAACTGATGATAATGCATGTGGGCTCTTACCCAATATAAAGCCCCGAGCCCGATGCACACTCATATTTATTTTTATTCTCAGTGCGCCACCAGTAGTGTTTATTTCATGTAAACCAGTTACTTAAAGACAATATAATTAATGTATATAATGTTAAACACCACCACTGGTTCATTATTGAGTGTTATCACAGGAATAGTCTTCTGGTAAGTGAAAAGCCATATACAATTTACATCAGTTTTGCATCAAACCAAATCATCAGAGACATTTCCACATTACGTTTACAAATGGTGAAAAGGAAGAAACCGTAATGTGCATTTTCAATGTCACTGTGAAAAAGGTAACCGACTATGCGTCACAAATATCTTAGCAGTTAACATGATGATAAATATTCCAGTTGACAAAAAAAACTCAGTTTACATTGAGGAAACAACGTTCTGAAGAAATTTCAGCACTGAAACTCTAAGTTCCAAGTAATTCATTAATTTTGGCACGCTCGCAAATGCATTCCTCCTGGCTTGACTTTATTGGTGTTATTTATACTGATATTGTGGAAAGCACAGGCTTTTCTGGCCATTCTGCCACTCAGAATGTGGTCTGAGAATTTGGCTGTGCGTTTTTTGATGGAAGTATCCGGATCCAAGCCTCTACATGTTTCACATTCTGTAGCATATTTACATCTTTCTAATTAAGATTTCACCCTCTGAGTCACAGATATTCCTCAGCACATTAGACAGAGTGCATCTCGGCTGACTAAATAAAATAAATAAGTAAAATTGAGTTCAATAGTCTTTCTTTGCAGGAACTAGTTATATCATTCGGAACTGACCCGAGCAAATGCGTAACAAATATTTGTATATATAATTTATAATGTATATAATAATTATATATAAATTATTTTTTTTAAATCTCTCTCTAAAATTTCTTCATTGCCGGCTTTAGTCAAGCCTGGTGGGTGCTGAAAATGCTGAAATATCTTTAGGGAACAAGATTGCCACAGTTGCATAGTTTAAGGTGGAACTGAAAACTCTGAATGTAAGTTTTACTTAAAGTGAATTGAAACCAGACATTACACAGGTCTTAATGGTTAGGGTTCTGTCATAGTCATGCTCTGTAAAAGCAAAACCTTGTGTGGTTAATGTTGGAGTGTGCTACAGCTATTATGGGATCTGAAGTACTTGGACCAATAATGGCCATCATTTCAAGCATGGCCACAGACTTGCCAAGTGGATTGGTGCCCCCACAGCCCATCACCCTTCATCCCCTACCATCAAGCGATTTCATCCAAAGTACCAAATACTAAAAGCATTGATCCAAAATCATTTTTATTATGTTTACATTTGAGTTTTTAATGTGGCACTAAAATTAACATGAAATGAACTGTTAAGCAGGAGATCTGTGTGTAGAAGCAGTTCCTGTTTTAATCTGGTGCATTAATCTGCTTAGTTTTACCATGAGGGCAAACCAAGGACATCAGGGTGAAGGCTATTCCAGACTGTGTGGAGAAAAGCTTAAGTCTGTGGGCAAAGTTTAGAGATGGCGGGCTTCTGCCAGCAGGCTTTGGTGAGTCATCTGAGACAACTGAATCACAGCCTTTTCCTTTTTAAACATTTTTTTTTTAATTTTTATTATTTTTATATATATATATATATATGTATATAATGTGTGTATATGTATGTATGTATGTATGTATGTATGTATGTATGTATATATATATATACACATACACACACATATATATCAGCTAAAGGGGTATTTCAGATTGTGGCCGAGTTAACATCAGTCAGTGCCTCACTGTTTTGTGGCGAGCCTCAGGGTTCTTTTAAGCATTTTTGTTATCATTGTTATGCACAGTCCCCCCTTTTTAAAGCCCCAACAGTTACACCAGTTAGCCCTCCTTGATGCATTACGTGCTGGCGAGAGACACGTGGCTTTTAACTACCAGCATAAAACATAAATGTTTAGAAAACTTCTCGTTTTAGCTTCTCTTCACCTGTACACAGCAATTACCCAATCGCTTTGTTACTTTCCAGCTTCTGATTTGAGAACCTAGAGAAACTGGAAATCATGTGTGAGGTCTTTTGTATTTTTAATGTGTTACGATTTTAAAGTCCTGTTGTGAGGGCCAAGCATCCATGGTAAAACCACACTTGCTGGCAGTGTGTTCCGTGTGTTTTATGGCGTCTTGAAGCGTGAGAACACTTAAACACAAAGCAAACACACAAACGCAGGCACTAGTACAAGAATAACACAAACTTTAAGACTGAGTGTAATGTGACGAATGAGGACTTTTATTTTGAAAAGAGGCCGGTCGTATGTCCTCAGAAGCACATGTACGGGTCTCGCAGCGTGATGCCCGGGAATTCGCCAAAGTTTCCCGGTTTTACAAGACGGTTTTGTCTCGCCAGCAGTCTATAATTTGACTATAACTGAAACTGTCTTTTACAGTGTTCAGTAAAGGGTATTCAGCGAAGGTGAGTGTTATTTTCTCGCAATCCGTTCTGTTCATTTAGCTATATTGGTGCTCAATTTTACATTGTAACTGAAATCACGAGTAGCCGGTGAGCTAGCTGGTGCCCTGCTTAGAAAACTGACATGCATAAGCAAAATTCACAACTTTTAGTGTAAAGGAAACTCTCCTTATATGATATATAAGACCGTCTTTGTTGCTTGTGTTTTTCTTTTTTTTAGTGTTTGCTGTTTGGACAGCTGTTCATAGTTAGTTAGCTGGTTGATGTAGCCACGTGGTTAACTGTAGTAAACAAACCAGCAAATAAAAGCAGCGCACGGGCCTGGCGCTCTCTAAAACAGTTGTCTGTCTTATGTTATAAATCTAATGCAGTCGTCTTCACAGTGTTTTACCGTCTGGAAATGTCACCAGTACAAGTACAAGAGACTGTTCTTGGAGTCATTCTCCAAAATGATGGGCTCTGGTGCAACAACATGGAGAAGTCTGCGCTAGCCCTGGTCAAAGAATAGAGGCTTATCTACGCCCTTTAAACGACCCGGGTCTTCACGTGATCAAACCTTGGGCCAAAACAATCAGATCGAGTTTAAATCGACTAGTGTTCAGATAAGATGGCGCATTGACAGCCAGAAAATGACAGATCTGCATTATTATCTCAAAAAAGGACCCACACTGCTGATTAAAGTCAGCTATTCGAGGTGCATCCTTTCCTGAAAGATGATCAATTCACCAAATGTCTATAATCCTTGCTGGAAAACATTGCTAAAAGAACATTGCTCAAAATTGGTAAACACATGAGCCTAATGTCAGTGAGCCTAATGTCAATGCCCAATGTCAAGCATTGGCTAGAGCGTGGTGCCCACTTCTGATCAAGATGGACCGGTGGCAGCATAAGTTGGAGTTTTCCCTACACAAACGCTCCTGGTTCAACTCGCCTGTTAGCTTCCGGATTTAATGAATGGGAAACTATTGAACTTTGCTGGAAGCTAAGCCTCCTGGACAGAAAATGGGCATACCAGATCATTAGGAATTTAAAGTTTTGGGTTGTACCGACCGAGGGCATGATGTGCAGTGTTCTGTGGAACAATCTGCGTCTACCTTTGTAGTATTGTTGGACTGATTAAGAACTAATCCACCTTGATGGACATCTTATGATTGCAGTGAGGATGTGATTGTTTTGTTCTCACATTCATTGTAAAGTCTTCATACTAGAGCAGAGGTAGTAGGAATAACTGCTCGTTTAAGCCATTGATTTCAGTGGAAGCAATGGATAAGTGGTTGACTTTAGGATCATGGTAAATCTCCATGCATTTTCTGATTCTTGTGACCATATTCTTCTGTCTTTGCAGTGTATGACAGCCACAATGAAGTATATCCTGGTCACAGGCGGTGTGATCTCAGGGATTGGTAAAGGCATCATTGCCAGTAGCGTTGGTACTATTCTAAAGTCCTGTGGCCTCCATGTCACTGCCATTAAGATTGATCCCTACATCAACATAGATGCTGGCACCTTCTCACCATATGAGCATGGTAAAAATCCATCTTTTCACTTTCAATATAATTTCTTGCTAGATTCAAATACCCAGTAGCCAAATTTGCAAAGCTTGATAAATTTGACAGAACACTGGCAAAATCTCATTTTATCTTGGCACACAACACTGATGTTGTGATGTCAAACCTAGTCAGTTTTGGAACAATATCAAAGTTTATCATAATACTTGTTTGTATTTTTAATGTTATTATATAGTTGTGAATGGCACATGAATTGCCATAATAAACCAGTTATGTGTGCAGCAAAATAAACAGTTTCCTTCAGGACCAACATTTTTTTTTTTTTTTTTTAAAGCTTCATAAAGTTAGAATACCTACCTGTTATGCGTTATTGTATATGAGTTCCTTTTATACAATGACACAATTATTGAACTCAAAGTTTCCTTTTTATGAAAATGTTTAGGTGAAGTGTTCGTGCTAGATGATGGAGGAGAGGTGGACCTTGACCTTGGGAACTATGAGCGCTTTTTAGACATCCGTCTCACCAAAGACAACAACCTTACCACTGGCAAGATTTACCAGTCAGTCATTAACAAAGAGCGACGGGGAGACTATCTGGGCAAAACTGTTCAGGGTAAGATAAAGGATCTTTGGAAATAGTAAGACTGCCTGCCAAAGTAGATCAGACTAAATGGTGTTGCATGGAGTCTGCGGTATAGGGACTGTAGTTTATCAGTTTTGGTATTGTTACTCCTGATAAGCATCCCAGTGTTTTAACGCCCATAAACCATTACGATCTGTCATGAATTAACCATTTTGATTAATTCTAGGAAGAACCATGAACTGCATTTTATTTTTGGCAAAACTTTGACAAACTTTCATTGGCTTTAAATGTACTCTAAAGGCTTGAATAAACTGAGTGTGGTCTATGGCAGTTCTCTTATGTCTATGAATTATTTGTTCTAGTGGTGCCACACATAACTGATGCTATTCAGGAGTGGGTGATGAGACAGGCCAAGATCCCTGTGGATGATGATGGCATGGAGCCTCAAGTGTGCGTTATTGAGGTAGGTTTGTTATAAAAAATAAATAAATAATTTTATAATATTTGTTATTTGTAAAGCTTCTTTTGGGCACATTTTCAACCAATTGAAATGTTTATTTGGGATCCACAGTTGGGTGGCACAGTTGGAGACATTGAGAGCATGCCTTTCATTGAAGCTTTCAGACAGTTCCAGTTTAAAGTGAAACGGGAGAATTTTTGCAACATCCATGTTAGTCTGGTTCCTCAGGTGAGATATCATTTATGTTCATGCCGTCCACTTTACTTTGTGTTAAAGAGTAGAATCTGATCATCATTGTTCCTTGCCAGGGTGGTGGGGGTGGTCTAATAGTAGGATACTTGCTTAAAGACCTATGGACCAAGCGGTCACAGGTTCGAATCCTACCTGTTGCATTACCGCCATTGGGTTCCTGAGTAAGACACTTAACCCTGAGTTGCCCCAGGGGGGCTGTCCCTGTAACCAGGACTTGGAAGTCGCTCTGTATAGTGGGGGAGAAAAAAATTAACACAACAGTGTTTTTCATTTTTATCAGTGTATTGACTGTTTGTCTGTGAAATGTATAGCTGCTCAAAATTGGTTAAATGAGCAAAATTGGATAAGCATTCCAAAATGTTATTTCAATGATATATTGTTTTTGCTTCGTAGCCTAGTGCTACTGGTGAGCAGAAGACCAAACCTACCCAGAACAGTGTCAGAGAGCTGAGAGGGCTTGGGCTTTCTCCAGACCTGGTGAGTGGTTCCTTTGCTCTGTATTTCTGTACACTATAGGTCAAACGTCTGGACTCAAGCAGCAAACTTCTGACTGTTTGTTATTAACACTTGATGCTTTAAATAGCTGCCCACGTGTGTGGGTAAAATACAGAGGTTGAATTTCATTGTCTTGCTTTACCAGCCAGGATTAGTAACTACACTGCTTCATGAGTGATTGAGCAAAATGAGTGTTGTTTTTTTTTTT